>CAUYQV010144009.1:0-35971 GCA_963574575.1 Galagoides demidoff
CCCCCTGGGTAGAGTGCCATGGCATCACAGCTCATAGCAACCTCCAACTCCTGGGCTCAAGCAAGTCTCCTGCTTCTGCCTCCCAAGTAGCTGGGACCACAGGTGCCCGCCACAACGCCTGGCCATTTTTTGGTTGCAGCCATCATCGTTGTTTGGCGGGCCCGGGCTGGGAATTCGAACCGGCCACCTTAGGTGTATGTGGCTGGCGCCTTAGCCAGTTGAGTCACAGGCGCCGAGCCTAAAAAATAATTTTTAACTTAGCAGTATAGTCTAAGAGTAAAAATAGATTTAAGTTAAATATAAGTTGGTTTATATTCTAGCTTTATTCCTTACCATATAATTTTGGCTGTGTAATTTAAACTTTCCATGCTTAGTATTAGGGTAACTCCAAGGACATAGAACCAACAAAATTAAATTATTACAGGGCATTGGGTCCCTGCAAGCTAAAGGCCTAGGAATAAGGCCAGTGGTGTAATTCATAGATAGGCCTAGGGGCCCAAGTTCCAATGTGGTAGATTGCAGTGGTGAATTAGGCCAGTGAATTAGGACACTGAGGGTAGGACAGGATCAATGTACCAGCGCTAGCGTTTAGGCAGAGGGAGTGAATCCACAGTTTTCTTCTTGCCTTTCTGTCCATTTAGATTCTCAACAGATTGGATGATACCTATCTACATTGTAACCCTCTCAGGGACAGTCTACTTTATTCAGTCTATCAGTTTAAGTGCTATGCTCCAGACATACCTTCATGGATACTCTCAGAAATAGTGTTTAACCACTTACCTGGGCTTCCCACAACCCAATCAAGTTGACAACTAAAATAATCGTTCTACCTAATTTTCCTTACCTGGAAATAGACATAATTATGACTATATCATGAGATAATCTTATAAATTATTTTTATATTATAAATTGATTTTCTTGAGATAGGTTATCATCAATAGAAGCAATTTTTAATTGCCATACTTAAATCCCTCCACAGTGCATTTGGAAGTCCGGGGGTATCTTTACAAGGATAGAACATTTCTCCCTGATGTCTTTATCCATAGCAATGAGAAAATACAATTTCTGGCTCTGAGGTGACATCTTCCTTCTCAAATCTTAGGAATGCATTTTAGGACACATCTTTATCTGTGTGATGATCCTACACAACTCCGTTTTGGGAAAGTCTTGAAACCTTCCTTTGTTTTCTCTCACTTCTCCAACAATTCTTTCTCAGAAATTCGTCTTGTATCTTCAACATAGAGGTTCACCAGCTTTACCCTGAACTCTCTGCAGACTTTCCCAATGTGAATCTAGTCAACCACCTAACATTTCACTGTGTCTCTCAGACATCTCAAACTCTATTTAACGGACTATAATTATGCTTTAAATTAAATACCTCTCCCAAGGTCTCCTTCCTTTTAAACTGCCAATCACACTAGTACACAAAACATAAATCTGAGCTCCTGAATTTCTCTCTTCTCTCCAATTGCCAGGGTTCTACGTGTCAATTCTATCCTATTTGTTTTCCTCGGTCATATCTGGCTTTCTAAAACAGATGTCTAACTAGTCACGCCTTTAGTTTCAATCTTTTCAAGGCTGTTTCTAGCACATTTTGTGAAAGTGATCTCTCTAAAATGTAAGCATAATCATGTTTCTGCTCTTTCTTAAAGTCTTCTCATAACATCCTACAGCTTTCAGTATGAAATTCATGGCTCCTAGCATGACACGAAGGACCCTTCACGGTATGTTTCCTCCTTGCCTGACCAGCTTACTCTTGCATTGCACACTGCCCAAACACTCTAGCATCTACCTCTACAAAGTCACCCGCTGCTCATTGAATAACCTGTTTGCTTGTCCTTTGAATTTTTCTCCAATCTTTAGATTGCCTATTAGTTTGCTTATTATGAGTAATTTCCTTCTTTAAGACCCTACTTCTGTTTCCCCACATCATGTGCTATCACCTTGTTCATTATCATTATATTAATGTACTGTAGTGTCTTAGTATAGTACTGTTTTGTACTAGTAATAGTAGTAATAGTGATCACATACTGGACATTTAATATTTCAATTTTAAAAATGAAAACAATTTAAGCCTGGAGTGGTCATGTAATTTACCCCCAAAAATCATAGTTTCAATTTGAGTTAAGAGACAAATTCAAACAATATGACATCAGTGTTTCACCTTTTTTTTTTTTCTTAAATGATAGCTGTGTACATTAATACTATCATAGGGTACAGTGTGCTGTTTTTATATACAATTTGAAATATTTTCATCAAACTGGTTAACAAAGCCTTCATGTCATTTTCTTAGTTATTGTGTTAAGACATTTATATTCTACATTTAGAAAGATTCACACGTACCCTTATAAGATGAACCATAGGTGTGATCCCACCAATCATCCTCCTTCCACCCATCCTCTCCCCTCCCCTCCCTTCCCTCTCCCCTTTCCCCATATTCTTGGGCTATAATTGGGTTATAGCTTTCCAATGAAAGCTATAAATTAGTTTCATAGTAGGGCTGAACAAACTCTGTTCTGCTTCCTATTCTGGAAGCCTCGCCGCTAAGTGTTAAGGGTGTGTTTACTTATTGGTCTTTTTTCAGTAATGTCCAAATCCCTTGAAGTCAGGATCATAGTCTTTATCTCGAAATTCTCAATGCATGGTCCTGATCAATGTGTTCTCAGACAGTCCAGGACACAATTGGAGTATGATGAAAAGAATTTGCCAAATAGAGGAAGCCAGGTTAAAGCTTAAAACTAGCTTTCAGAAACACTGGGAAATAGAGAATGAAGGAAGTTCAGGCATTATCCACTTAGAACATAATGGGGAACGAAGTAATTCAGTGGTTAAGGAGTAGGTACTATGGCCACTCGCTGTGTTAGTTGATTTAGGGAGCACAATACAATACAACATGTTATCTTATTGAGATATATTTTCCACAGATACTTCTCATTCATTCTGCACCTCTGTTTATATGGCCTTCACTGCAATATGGATTCTACCTAAATATTGTATCTGTATTTATCACTAAGGTCTCAACATGTGAGACTGTGAACTGAGTGCGATTATTTTATTCATAGCTGTGGAAACTAGAGATTCAGAGAAATTTAGTGACTTGTACAAGTCCACATTTTTATTACACGTAAGCCCAGGCACACAACATGTAATTAAAGAGGAGAGAGACAGAGATTATATGGGGGGGGGGTTCTCCACCAGGTACCATGGGCAGCTTCTCCTGTAGTCTTTGTTTAGGTTGGGCCAGGATTGGAAAAGTGGCTGCTGACAGAAGTTTGGAGAGAAGGAAGAGAGTGAGGCCAGGGCATTTAGTCTCTGCTTTCCTTCACAGAATATTGGCTCAGTATGGTGCTCTCTCTCAACCAAAGTCCAAGGTTTTCCTCCAGGCTCTTTTTAGATCTCCTTCTCCACAGACCTGGCAATGGAAGGTTGGAGTCTCTTCATCCTGGCTTGCCCTTCTGGCTTTCTTTTCCCTACCCTTTAAAATGAATCTCTCTGTAAGAAAAAATTTTTGCAAGTGCCATGTGCTCATTTAATTGATGAGTCAGATATGTGTGTAAGCGTCATAGCATCCTAGCCTTGAAGTCTTTTCATCAGCCTAATTATCTACATTCTCTAACATGATGCTAATGCATTTATAACATCACATACTATAATTTTACGGTAAAATTGCTTATCTGCAATACAACCCACAAAGCAATTAGATGACAAAATATCATAGACTTTCTATTAAAGTTTCATAACTAATTTATAATAGTTTTACTACATAAGTCAATTGCTCATGTATAAACAGAATCCTGTGCCTTAATAACAAGCAGATTTCTAGAGGAAATTTTCCTATGGTATTTGCAAGTCTGTTGCCCCAGGCTCGGAAAGGCCACAATTACTCTAATAAGAGGCAGAGGGAGCAACAAGTGTTTGCACTTTTAATTCCCAGATCAGGAGTGATAATAATATACCATTATTCATATCCACTGTTTCAATAGATTATGCTTAACACTGTAAAGATCAAAGCTGAGAAAAACTCTCTTTTCTCAGCACTTTGTCATCCTTATCCACAGTGGCATAAAAATAGATTCTTCCTTGTTATGGGGCGATAAAATCAGTATGGTTATAAAGGTAAAGTAAATTTATCAAAATAATTGGAGGCATGATTCTCTACTATGGTTAGTGATTGCAGGAATGAGTTGACCTGAAAATACTAAACTTTAATTTGTTTCTCCTTTCTTAAGGATTTCTTCCATTTCTGTAATATATAAAGAGTTCCCTGTTATACATACTAACAGAAGTTTATCTTTAGGATGACTAGGCATATCACAATTTATAACTTCATATTTATATATTATATAGTATGATATATTACAAATATTCTGTATTGCATATATGTATGGCTGTGGGTATCCTCAGCTGGTTTACATACTGACCATATGATGTTTTTCCTCTCTAAGGCTTTGAATAGGGTGGTTGGGATACAAGAACAGGGAAAACATCTTGGACCTGCTTATAAATCTATATGACTTTGATACTTTCATTGCAATGATTCTGATGCGATTTAAGACTTAAATGATCTTATCACACCAAATTTATATCATCCTATACTATAAAAGAAATTTATTGAGAATGTAGTTATTGGCCCATGGCAATCCAACAATAATAAGCATTACAGTGGAATTTCACTCTGTTGCTTTTATTAAAGTGATGCAGAAAGAGAACCATCGCTTACATTTTTTTTCTTTTGTCAAAACTAGTCTAAGGAGCTCTCATTTTTCCAAACACCTTCACTTATTAGACAACCAAATTCCTTTCAGAGCTCTCACTTCTTCCCAGGATGATTTAAACTCCAATTTTTCTCTTTAACTTGATTTGGTATATACTTACTATTTTTATGCCCATCATTCATATTCTATTAAGACTTGTAATGCCATAAGTTAAATTAAGCAGTTTGACCCCAAACATTGGATCTTGGAATATTTTCATATGAAAAACTAAGGACATCTTACACAAAATCCAAATGGCCTGTTATCAAAGGTCTCATCTGGTCTTAACTACTATGGAGTTAAGAAAATCTGTGAGAATATATCAAGAACATTGAAGACTCACAAGTAATTTATTGAATTAGAAATTCTTCACTTCCTGAGTAACATGCTTTTGTCTAAGTGAACTGGGTTTTCTGCAGCTTGAGGCATGCATGGAAGGTGTGAAAAGAGATTCTGATATACACCAATGTTGACTCCTCCCCAAAGATATTTCAAGCTCTCTACTTTCAAAGGTGTATAGTAAGATTGCACTTCTTTACCACACCTCCTTTTTCCCATGAGCAGTTGAGCCTAAGTAATTGGTTCTGAACAAGTAGTTGTGGGTGGAAATGGTGTGTGTTTCTTTTGATTTAGCATTTACTTGCCTCTGCAAGACAGCCTAGAGATCTCTTTTTTCATCTGGTACTGGAACCACCAGTACTCAACATGGTCTCTGATTTGTCAGCCTGGATCCTTGAACAATTACAGTGAGTAGATCCTTCCCCCTGTCTACAATGGTCATGTAGCATAAAGGGAGAAACATACATTTGTACTTTTAAGTAATTAAAATTTAATATTGTGTGTTACTGCAGAACAATTTGTTAATCATAGCTCATACAAACATATAACACAGGAAAAAAATAAAAATGAGAATTACAGATCCTGATAAGTCAGTGAAGAGGGGAGCTAGGACTTAGGAAAAATACTTCACTTATAAAATAGAGAAATTATAATTATACTATTTCTAATAAAATGTGTCCTACTATAGGAGTGTGTAAGTGATGGCCAAGAGTGACCCGTTATCCAAAGGGATTTTGACAGCAGTTGACAAAAAAGTCCATAGTGGCTATGAATCTTCTGGAAGGCATAGCCAAGAGAGTGTAAACCTCAATATGAGAAAAATAGCTTAATCTGATGAAGTCTAATAGGCACAGGGAGATTGTTAAGCTATTAAACAGTTTTTTAAAAATAATCGAAATGTATTCATAGTTCCCAAATTAAAATGCTTTATAGGAATTATGTTCAAAAAATTTAAGAGATAATTTATATTTTATAATATATTCTATTTATTTCTGATTCTTTTTTTCTCTTATCATTTTATGACATCTATAGCTATGGATTTTATTTTTTTGAGATGGAGTCTCACTATGTCTCCTCCTATAGAGTGCTATAGCATCACAGCTCACAGCAACTTCAAACTCCTGGGCTGAAGTGATTCTCTTGTCTCAGCCTCCTGAGTAGCTAGGACTACCGGTGCCCACCACAATGGCTAGATATTTTGGTTGTAGTTGTCATTGTTGTTTGGAAGGCCTGGGCCAGGTTTGAACCTGACAGCTCCAGTGTATGTGGCTGGTACCCAACTGCTGAGCTACAGGCACAGACCCATCTAGATTCTCTTTTTATCTTTATAGTTAATAAAGATATGTAATTTTTTTCTAATAACAACCACATTATTTTTATAGGAACTGCGTGTTATAAGAAATTTTATTAATCTTATGTCATAATGTTTAGTAAACCAAGCATTTTGGGTTGTATTCAAATAATGTATTAAAAACTGTGAGTCAGTACCATAAAATATTCTGCACTTAGTCAACACTTTTTATGTTTTGAAGGTTTCTAAAAATTAACTAACAAAAGAACTTGCTAAGATCAAATAGTGGAAGAAAGAAGATGTCCAAATACAAACCTGTGTCTAAAAGATATGTGAGATTTGAAAAATACATACATGTAATCTCACTTTATATGTAACCTCAGTACTTTAACTCCTCATTCTAGTATTTTTAGTCTTGATATTAAAAATAACAATGATAAATTTTTGAAGGACATAAGAATATATTTTTTAAATAATTTATGGAGGATCAAGTTTGGGAATGTTGGAATGAGGATCTCAGTCATGACTGTCACAAAAACAATCATAATACTGGGAGAAAAACCTAAAATTAACCATTTTAGAATTCTGAAAATTGATTAAGGCCAAGGAACACATTGTAAATTACCTATGGAAGAGAAATGATTGAACTTGAAGGTAGAAGGAGGTTTGTGATGCTTTTTAACCTCCTCTGTCTGCAGCATAGTTTCAGGGCAGACAAAAAAGCCAGTTTCATTTTGGCCACAGGGAGGGACTGAACCATTTTGGAACTTGCTGAAAGCACCTCTCCTGAAGCATGACCAATATTTTGTCCAAACTTGCAGTTACTTGAAAAAAATTTTTTTCTATTCTAGACTGCTACAGCTATTTGATTTTAGTCAGGGTTCTTTAACAGGAAAAGTATGAAGAAAGTTCTATCCTTTGGACATTACTAAAACTCTAAAAATTTGCTGGAAAAAAAGAGAGGATACAAATATTAAAATCAGAAATGAGAAATGGATATCATGACCTGCCTAACAGAAATAAAAAAAAAATGACAAGGAACCCTATGAAAAACGGTATGCCAAAAATTCCTAGTAAGACAAATTATGGAAACTAATTCAAAGTTGAATAAATCATCTTAACAGACTTACAGAAAATAAAAAAGATTGATTAGTAATTAAAATGCTTTCCATAAAGATAAATTCATAACCAGATGTCTGCATTAGGGAATGCTACCAAATATTTAAAGAATTAACTATAATTTTTCCAAACTCTTCGACTGTCTCAATTCCTTGCATAAGACCTGTTTAAACATGATACTCAAATCAGGCAATAACACCACAAGAGAAGAGAAATACATACCAATAGCAAGTTTATTAATTTTACCGGATACTGATCACTGCACAAAAATATATACATTTATATATACAAATAATTGGTAATTTAAATATATTCCATGTCAATAGCACAAAAAAACCCTGAAGAATAAATTTAACCAAAGAGTCACAAAGCTTTTTACACTGAAAACAAGGAAACATTGTTGAAAGAAATTAAATACAAAGACATTCTATGTTCATAGATTGGGGAAATTAATACTACTAAGAAAGTGATATGTCTAGCTGATTAATACAACCTATTTTAAATCCCAGTTAAATTTGTATATGTGCATATGTGAATAAAAACAGACACATTGATACTAAGAAAGGTAAGGGACCCAGAAGAACCAAAATAATATTGCAAAAGAAAAACACTGGAGGATTCAGATTTCTTGATATTAAAACTTAACTACAAAGCTAAAGCAATCAAGACAGCATGATGTGGGCATAATGAAGGACATACAGATCAATGGCATGGAATTGAAAATCTGAAATAAACTCTCATATTAATGGTCAATTAATTTTCAACAAGGATACCAAGACAAGGTTGGGCGCCTTGGCTCACACCTGTAATCCTAGCACTTGGGAGGCAGAAGCAGTGGATTGCCTGAGCTCACAGGTTAGAGACCAGCCTGAGTCAGAGCGAGACCTCATCTCTAAAAATAGACAGACATGGTGGCAAGCTCCCGTAGTCCCAACTACTTGAGAGGTTGAACCAAGAGAATCACTTAAGCCCAAGAGTTTGAGGCTGTGAGCTGTGAGCTGTGATGCCATAGCACTCCACCAAAGGCTACAAAATGAGCCCTTTTCTTATGTCTCAAAAAAAAAAAAAAGATGCCGAGACAATGTAATAATCTCTTCAACAAATAATGCAGAGGCAACTGGATATCTATAAGCAGAAGAATGAATTCAAGGGTACATGCTAAATCTCCTAAGTGTGGAATACAAATATCTTAACATAATAACTAAGAAAATGCAGTGAAGGCTATGTTAACCAGTTTGATGAAAATATTTCAAATTGTATATAAAACCAGCACATTGTACCCCATGATTGCATTAATGTATACAACTATGATTTAATAAAAAAAGTTTACATAATATAAAAAGTTAATACAAAGGGTAAGTGTATCATAAATCTAAATTTATCACTATATTTAGATAAAATTAGTAGCAGAAAACATATATATATATATATATATCATGTGACCTTGAGATAGGCAATTATGTTTTAAGTCTGACACCAAAACACAAGTGACCACAGAAAAAAGTAAATAAAAATCCATCAAAATTTTAAACTTTTATATTATAAAGGACACCATGAAGGGAGTGAAAATACAATTCATAAAACAGAAGACAACATTTACAAGTCATTTATTGAACAAAAGACTTACATTCAGAATGTACATGTATAAAGCACTCTTACATATCAATGATTTACAACAACAAAAAAAAGTTCAAATAGGCAACAGCTTTCAATAGATATTTCTCCAAAGAAGATATTCAAATGATCTATAAACCCATGAAAAGTTGCTCAACATTGTTAGTCAGTAGGGAAGTGTGTAAATTAAAACCACAATGAAATACTAATTTACATTAGTAAATAGTCAATCTTAGTAAATAAGATGACTATAAAGAAAAGTCAGGGGCGGCACCTGTGGCTCAAAAGGGTAGGGTGCCAGCCCCATTTGCCAGAGGTGGCACTTTCAAACCCAGCCCTGGCCAAAAAAAAGAAAGAAAGAAAAAAAGAAAAGTCAGATAGTAACAAGTGTTGGAGAGAATTTGAGAACTTAGAACTATAATGCACTCCTTGTAGGAATGTATAAAGGTGTGATATTTTGAAAAGTGGTTTGGCAGTTCTTCAATAGACTCTTAAATTCCACTCTGAAGTAAATGACCAAAAGAAATGAAAACATTTGTCTACACAAAACTGGTACAAGATAATTCATTGTAGATAAATTTATAAAAACTAGCAACAAATATCCATCAGCTGATGAATGGCTAAAAATATGTGGTATAATCATAAATAGAACATTATTTGGCAATAAAACAGGATAAAATACTGATATGGGGCATAGCATGGGTGAACCTTTTAAAAATATGCTAAGAGAAAGAAATGAGTAACAAAACATTACATTTTCTGATTCAACTTACATTGAGTATCTGGAATAGACAAATCTTTAGAGACTGATGTAGACTTGCCCTTCTTAGGTCTGAGAGTGGAATGAGGAAAAAGTGGGTCTTAACTGCTAATGAGCACAATGTTTCTTGTTCAGCAATGAAGATGTTCAAAACTTAGACTGTGGCTATGGTTGTCTCAGTCAGCAGCTATACTATAATTAGAAGTCCCTAGGCTGTACTCTAGAAAATGGGTACATATTATGGTTTATGGATTGTATCTCAATAAAGGTCTAAAAAATTCATTGACAAATACTTAAACTCCAATATTATGATTGAAAACAACATACTTAAACTTAGCTAAATGTACTACTACTAAAAACAAACAAACAAACAAACAAACAAACAAAAAACAAGACTGCCCTTTATTGATTGCCTGCTACAGAAGCTATGTGAGTACTAGACATTGCACCGAGTAATTTTGGTACATTAAGTCTGATATTTAAGACAACCTTGAAGAATGGAAAATATTAATCAACATATTACAGATGAGCAAATGGAATGTCACAGAGATTAGGTAAGGAGGTCACAGCTAATCACCTGGTAAATGGTAGAGCAAGGATATTAGCATGTGGGCAGCATCTGTGGCTCAGTGAGTAGGGCACCAGCCCCATACACCAAGGGTGGAGGGTTCAAACCTGGCGGGTGCCTGTAGTCTCAGCTACCTAGGAGGCTGAGGCAAGAGAATTGCCTAAGCCCAATAGCTGGAGGTTGCTGTGAGCTGTGATTCCATAGCACTCTACCGAGGGCAATAAACTGAAACCCTGTCTTTAAAAAAAAAATAAAGCAAAATGAAATAAAATTAGCATGTAAGATCCACGTGATTTTTTTGCTGTCTGGTCTGATGAAGTATCTAGAACAACATTTAACCAAGTATATTTTCAGTGCCTTAGCCCCAGTCGTGTTTCTAGATTTTGCATTTTAAAATGATTCCATGGTTGAGACTGAAAAACCTTGAATCCAAAAATTATCTCATGTTCGAGACTCTAAAATAGGAACACTATCCAATTTTTTTCTGTACATAGGAAAAACAGCCCATATTAAAACAAGTGACTTTCCCAGTGTTTTCTAATCTGTGATAGCACCAAGACTACCTTTCAAATCCATAACATGTTGTATATAAAGGACAAGCCTTAGCTGCTCTACTTAGTAACTTTGAACAATTAGCAACATTATTCCTACTCTCTTTTAAGTTTCAGAATAGGCCTCACCTCTTTGCTTCTTTGCCTACCTGCCCTGGCAATGGAGAAGGTATCTTGCTCTTACTCTGTAAGTCTACCTTTCTCTTCCTAAAAAATCCTTGTCCTATGCTTGCCTTACAAAATAATATATACATATACATAAGAATTTCAGAATATTTTGAGGGTACATTTGTTGGATACATGAATTTCTTTTGTACGGTTTGAGTCAAAGTTATAAGGATGCTCATTACCCAACTAATGTACATTGTACCCACTATGTGTGAACTTCTTCTTCTTGCCTCCTCTCACCTGCTTGTTTTCTGTTAAGCTTCACAACCAAATGTCTACATGGATATTGATCAGTAAGGTCCAATGTAATAGTGAGGACATGTGGTATTTTTTTTTTCCATTCTTGCAATACTTCACTTAGAAAACGGGTCTCCAGTTCCATTCAGGTTGTTAAAAAAGGTATCTGTTCACCTTTCTCATGGCTGAGTAGTAATCCACACTATACATACAACACATTTTATTAATCCACTCATGTATTGATGAGAACTTGGGTTGATTTTGTATCTTTGCAGGGGTAAACTGTGCTGCAATAAATAAGTCCACATGTCTTTTTTGATAAGATGACTTCATTTTTCCTTTGGTTAAATACCCAATAGTGGGGTTGCTGGATCAAATCCTGGGTCTACTTTCCTTAATACTTCTTTGAAATATCTCCATATGAAATTCCATTGGTTGTACTAGTTTTCAGCCCCACCAACAGGGTATATATAAGTGTTTATTTCTCTCTACATCCACACCAGCATCTGTTGTTTTGGGATTGTTTTGATAAAAGCCATTCTCACTAGAGTTAGGTGATACCTCATTGTGGTTTTGATTTGCATTTCTCTCCATCCTCGTATTACCACCTGATCTTCAATGAAGCAGACAATAACATACACCAGGGGAAAGAATCCCTGTTCAATAAATGATGGTGGGAAAATTGGATATTACTGCTCTTTTTAAAACGACTTCCTTTGCCTCTCACTGCATGCAGACAGAATAGGATTGCCCTGGCTTCACCCTTCCTAAACATTTCTTTTTCTTGAATATGTTCCTTGCATGCAGGATTGTAGACACCTTGGCATTCTGGTTCCATCAAAACAATGCTTTTACAACAAAAACTTGGACAAGCCTGGTCTCATGATCCTTTTGCACCTCCATAGAAAAATGAAGCTTCATATTTAACATGTATTCATGTGCCCAGTGGATTGTACTAAGTTTCACAAGTTACTTTTTTACCCATGTGAATGAGTTGTGAATAAAATGTTTAAGCCCTTAGCTATGTATCCATCTAAATACCCAATAATCTTCATTCCAACACTACTTATTCACCATAGCATATGAATGTTTCAAGACCTGTTCTGATTAGCTTAATCACCTACTCAAAAATACGAATTATTATTATTTTTTTTTAACCGTCTGCAAGATAAAATCCAAATCCCTTAGCATGTCATTTACTATTTTCCCAACATAGAGCCTCAGGGTTATACAATACTGCCACCTAATTTCATGGAAAAAAATGCAACTTGCCATTCTTCCAAATGAGCCCCATATTTGATAAATGTTGGGTCTTTGCTCATTTTTTTTTCTATGCTCAAAATTATTTCTATTCCAAGCTGCTTGACAAAATTCCATTCATTCCTTTTTTTGTCTCAAAGGCAACCTTCTTAATTTTTCCTTAATTCTTAAATCAGAAATAAGTTGTACTTTTTTTCTAAGTTCTTTGGAAAATTATTTTAAAAATTCATCTGACACATTTACACTTATAATCTCACTTGCACTTTGCTACAGTTCAAGATAAAATCACTTACCCTTAACCCTCCCCAGCCCCTACCCCCATTATTCTATGATTGAAGAAATTGATACTTAGCAAGACAGACCCAGGTCAAGAACTCACAAGGACCAGATATCAGATTAAAATTGATTTAGCTAAAGCCAAAGGCTGAGCTTTTATGATGATGACAGTAGGTAACTTCCCCTCCCCCTCAGTCCAACTATATTTAAGGCACTGTTCTCTTTACATTTAAGAACACTTCTCTCCTTCTTGAGTCTCTTTATTTTCCTATCTCTGAGACCTGAGTTTTTTCCCGTCTTATTGTATACTCTTTCTCAGTTTCTGTTTCAAGAATTTTTTTTTCCTCTTCTCAACCCTGAATTGTTGGAATGTCCCAATCTTGGACTCTTTATCTTCTTTATCGATACTCATTGTCATGGTTTTAAATACTATCTATATGCTTGTGACTCTGTGATTTACATATCCAACTTCAATCTCTCTCTGTGCTACAGACAAAAATATCCGGCCACCTGCTCAGAACTTCCATTTGGGTGTCTAATTTAAAGTTAACATATTTAGAGGAGTTTCTCTGTTTCATTCCTCTACCAAAATACATTCCTATATACCTCCTTTTTCCCTATCTCACCAAAGAGCACGCCATCTACCCAGTAGTGCAGAACAAAAACCAGCAGAAATATCTGATTCTTCCTTCTCTCTCTCGTTTAGAATCTGCAGCAAGCTCTTTTGAGGGCCATCAAAATATCTCACAATTTCTCACCTCCTGCATTCTTACCTTGTTCATTGAAGCCGTCAAAATATCTTACCTAGAACTTGTCAAGTTTTCATAACTAGGTCTTCATATTCCAATCCTGTTTCATTTTTCCCTGCAAGACTCCTCACCATTGCCCTCATCTTGGCCTGTGTCTGACCAGAATGGACAGCACCACAGGGTTTTGTCAATGAGCAGGGGTATGGAGGGCATTAGTGAGAATTAAAAACCAAGAAAAGCATAAAGGGGCTATTCATCCCTAAGATTAATCCCACTCATAGTACCCCAGGTTGACCAGTTCACTTAAGGGGAGAAATACACCATTTATAACTAACAGTTGGAGATTTCAATACCATACTTTCAATAATGAATATAATCAGGATATAGGAGATTTGAAACACATTATAACTAAACCTAACAGACATCAATAAAACACTCCACCCTACAACATAGAAGACACATTTTTCCGCAGTTGACACAAAGCAATGTCCAGTATATAGACCTTATGTTATGCCCTAAGACAAACCTCAATTAAATTTAATTATCAAAAATCATAAAAGCGTGTTTTCTGATTACAAGATAATTTAAAAAATTAACAACAGGGGAAATTATAAAAATTTACCTTTTTTAGTTACTATTATAGTCAGAAGGGGAAAATAGTGACTATCAACACTAATGCTACGAAAAAAGTGAAGAAGGGCTGAAGTGCATGAATGAATGAAGGAGGAGGTAGCCAGGGAGGTACTGCTACAATCAGCACTTTACAGGCAAGGAACTGAGGGTTACCAAAATCTCCCAACTGAGAATACTCAGCCACTGTAGAGAGGGAGGGTGATTGATGGGACCACACCTATGGTTCATCTTAAAAGGGTACATGTGACTCTTTCTAAATGTAGAATATAAATGTCTTAACACAATAACTAAGAAAATGCCATGAAGGCTATGTTCACTGGTTTGGTGAAAATATTTCAAATTATATATAAAACCAGCACACTGTACCCCATGACTGCATCAATGTACACAGCTATGATTTAATAAAAAAAAATTATGAATTATGACTTATTACACATTTTGTTCCCTTGAACTCTGACACAGCCTTACACATAGCAATCCCTCAACTGATTTGTGTTCACTAATGATAGCATTTTCAGGAAGAGCAGTGTGTCAGGAATGAGAATATTAGCTTTTGGAGAGGAAACTGGTTAGGCATTTGTTTTAGTACTTAAATTACTATTTCCATATAATCTCATCCAACATAAATAAAAAAGATCATTAACAAGATATTTTAATGAAGGCATCTGTGGCTATTATGAACACACTTTTATGATTTACATATGTCTACTTATAATTGCTTACCTAGTTTGTAGATTATTCAGGCCTTCCTTTGGTTCTTTGTCTTTTAGAAGTTCTACTCTTTGGATATTTCTTGGTTCATTAATAAATTTATCAAACAATGTGTATAGAAAAAACTATCAGAAATTCATATTAGTCGTTTTTAAATTTTTTGCCACAATTTCTAATGGAAGAAAATAATGTTATTTTAGAAACAAAGCATGGTATTATTTGAATATTACCCTGGACTTTCTTGAAGTTATCTTTAAAACTCTTTTTACAAATCTGCACCAAATATATAACTGTTTATAATGTGATATATGGGATTAAAAATGTAAAATTAACTCCATGCCATGTTATTTGATTAAGAAGCAAGCACGTGAAACAAGCGGACATCAAGTTCAAACCAGATATTCTGTAAGTGCACAGGATAGAGTGAACCAGGTTGGCTTAGGATTTCAAAGACTGTCCTGATATTATTTCCATGGATTATTTTGATATTATTTTACCAGGTAATTACAACCACAGCGTGAGTTTTACTTAGTTATAATAACAGAAATTTGTTGTGATTTTTTATGATTGTGAATTTGGTAGTTTTTGTACAGGTCTACTTTCTGAGTATATTTATTTATTAATTCAAGAAAAGAGGTAGATAATAGCCCTTTTTTCATAATACTGTAAAACTACTTAGATCAGTGGTTCTCAACCTTCCTAATGCCATGAAACTTTAATATAGTTCCTGTGGGTCATAACCCACAGGTTCAGAACCGCTGACTTAGATCATACACTTCCATGAAATAAAGATACTTCCCAAATATAAAAACTTTCAGGAATAGAAAAGAAAGGATTTTAAAAACTATGCTCTCATTTTGAGGCAAATGACTAGGATGCCCAAATTCTGTTATCTATCTTTCTATATCTATATCTATCTATCTATCCATCTATCAAAAAGCAACAAAAAACAACTTCCTTTATAAGGGTACATAATCTCTTCATACCCTTTATGTAATTTTAAATTATCATGTTTGCCTTGATGTGAAAATCATTTTAAACAACTTTTAAGCATATTGTTCCTGGTCAGTAAATTGCTATTAATTATTCCACCAAAGGGCAGACAGAGTTCCTCTTTTGTATTATATCTAATAATTTAAGAAGTTAAAAAATTATCATTGGTATAAGATATTTAGTGACTACCAACTCCTAATGAAATTCTATAAGATTAAGATGAGTAAGGAAAGATAAAGGTTCAGTCAAGTTTTGATTCAGTGTCATGAATCAATATACAAGTTAGAAAATTTAAATTGACCATTAGAATCTATGATGAAATATTGATGCAGCAAGTGGAATAGTGTTAAAATTCATAGAAAAATATAAAAAAGACAAAAGGATAGAAAGAAAAATTAACTTTTTGTTTTAGAAAAGTTTAGAAGTTGCAAAAATATTAGTCTGTGTGTACTTCAGACTCAGTGCCAATCATAATCAAAAAAGACATAATCCTGGACTTCATAATCTCAAATGTTGAAATCTTATAAGATTTGTGATCAAATCTACAGATCAAAATTCCTAACGTCTAAAATTCTGAAAATTATAATTATTGTATCTTCTGTTATATGTGGGATAGTTGCACTGTAGTTTTGGATCCAAGTCAAAAAGACTTAGGTTGTCAGTCATGGTATCTCAGATGACCACAGTTATAAAGCTGTGATAGGCACACACAATGACCAACCATAGTGATATACATTGCTACATTTCGCTTTTTAGTCTATTTTTTATAAATATGGTTCATCTGCGCATAACTGTTATATATGTGCAATTGTTATCATTATACCTGAGTGTTTATGTTATTATTGCCTATTTTACGGTATAAAGTGGCCTATAAAATGTTGCATTGGGTTTTTATATGCTTCTCAAATCACCTTTTAAAATGTAAGGAAATGTGTGTTTTTCTTTTTTTTAAGGAAAGCATGAGACAAAGTTTATTGAGAAAGATAAAGATAGATTTACAGAGTAAGAGCAAGATATAATCTTACAGAGCAAGATACATTTGTCATAATCAGAGATGTCTTTTGAGGAATATTTTAAAGTACTTTTTCCAGAATTATACTTTGGGATTTTAATTTTTCATGAATGGGATTTTCAGGATTTTAGACCTTAGGAAATTTGATCTTATGAGATTCCAACATAGGGGTTTATGGCATTTGGGATTGTAGCCCAATCTTTTTCACATCTAGGTTTTCCTCTGGTTAAAATTACTAGAGCAATGTTTTCACAGATAATCATTTAATTAGAGTTAATATTTTATTCAGATTTCTTAATTTTTACTTTCTGTCCTTTTTCTGTTTCAGAATTCTATCCAGATGTCAAATTATACTTAGTCTTCTCAGACTCCTATAGACTATGAGATATCTTGACAGTTTGGGGGAGTTCTGGTCAAGTATAATATTAGATATCTTTCCATTGGGGGTTGCATGATTTTTTTTCTCATGGTTACACAGTAATTATGGAGTTTGGAGAGGAAGACCACTGATGCAACCTGCTATTCTTATCCCATTATATCAGGGGTGCCTACTATTAACATGATTCATCTCTAATGATGTTCATTTTTACCACCTGGCAGAGTGTCAGAGTGTCAGAGTTTTCCATTTGAAAGCTACTTTTCATCCCTCTTTCCACAATGTACTCTGTAGGAAGAAGTAACTAGATAAAACACATTAGAAGCTGTATGTTACCCTCTACCTCCTCGAAACATGGTAATTAAATAATTTACTTGGAATTTTTCTGCATGGAAGATTTGCTTACTCCTCTCCATTTGTTTGTTTATTCAATCATTTACTTGTATCAGCCCAACACATGGATACTTCTTTTATACTTTGGGTTATAATCTATTGCTATGTCATTTATTTTATTGTTCAAATTGTTTCAGTTTTGACCACTGGAATTTTTTTTTTTCTTGTTGGTTCTTGTGTCCTTCTCTGCTGTATTTTTTTGAGCATCATATTACTTTCTGGAAAAGAAAATGTTCAATGATTCATTCCGTATATTCCTACCTGAATCCTAAATCCAATCGCTAATGTAAAAAGTCATCAACAAACTCAGTTGTATAAATTCCTTTCCCTATTTTTATATTTATATTTTTATGTTTATATTTTGCATTATATTTTGGTATTTGATTCACTTTGAATTAATCTTTCTGTAAGATACATAGTCTGTGTCTAGAGTAATATATATATATATATATATATTTTTTTTTTTTTTTTTTTAAACTGCTGTTGCAGTTTTTTTTGGCCAGGGCTGGGTTTGAACCTGCGACCTCCAGCATATGGGGCTGGTGCCCTAGTCCTTGAGCCGCAGGCACTACCCTTGGGTAATAGTTTATATACACATGTCCTGTTGTTCCAGAACTGCATAGTAAAGACTATCTTTTCCCATTAACTGCCAATGCCCAATTGATAAAGAGCAGCAGAGGTGTATAATTTCTGGACCCTCTATTCCATTCTATTAATCAATGAGCTTATCCTTTTGCCAACATGGTAGTGTCTTTATTATAGTTGACTCCTAAACCAACTGTAATATTGAATCTTGACGTTGTATAGACTAAAGTCTTAAAATGGAGTATGTGATTCCTCCCCCTTTGTTCTTTTTTTTTTTATAGAATGTGGGTGGCCATTGTAGGCCCTTTGACTTTTCCTAGAAACTTTGAGATGCTAAAATATTTCCTGTTATGATTTCTATTTTTTATGATAATTGTTTCTTGAGGATTTAGGCCTCATGCTCTGAAAACTTTCATATTAGAATGTGAAATAACAAAGGAATGATGAAATGGCTATTGCAATGAATTAAAACCTAGTATTTATGAACAAGTGAAAAATAACTTAAGGGTAATCCATCAATTCTGTTCAATGAGTGTCGAAACACCAGCATTTTCCAGTCCCCCCAAAATAAATAAATTATTTTAAATAAATCCTTTCTTTTCAAAAGAAGCAGAAGGGAATAAGGAGAATTTTTCATTCATTCAAGAAGGAAATCAGTCCATTGGGGAACTTTGCATGGAGGTTTTGATGGAGGATAAAGAGGCAACCAGGGCCCAAAGCAGGCCTCTTAAACTTATTTAAAATATTTCCTTTTGCATTTTTTTTTATTTTAAAGCTTTCAAGTTTTAATCATTACCATATGGGATTTAGTAAGAAATTGTTAAAAAATAATTGCTCACAATAATCATAAGTGTTCTGAATTAAATTAGAGCAAAGAGTGAGAGATGATGTGGTGAGTTTAAATTTGCCATTAAAGACAAATGCTTAATGGAAGGGCACATTTAATAGTGTATATAAAAGTATTTAACATTGGCAAGAAAACATAAGCATTTTGAGTTCAAATGAATAATGTTACTCCTTGGTTTCAGTTATCACTCATGTATTTCTTTTTTCCTAAAGCTGTTAGTCAATTTACAACATATTAGGGAAGATGCACTTAAGAGTACACTCTCTAAAAAAAGAACTTCTAAAGAGCTTTGTGTAAGTGTTGTATTATTTTTAATTAATTGTTTGTTTGTTTGTTTTGTTTTGAGACAGAGTCTTACTATGTTGCCCTGAGTAGAATGCTGTGATGTGACAGCTCACAGCAACCTCAAACTCTTTTGGGCTTAAGCAATTCTCTTGCCTCAGACTCCCAAGTAACTGGGACTACAGGTGCCTGCCACAATACCAGGTTATTTTTTTATTGTAGTTGTCATTGTTGTTTAGTTGGCCTGGGCCAGGTTCAAACCCACCAGGCTGGTATGTGGCCAGCACCCTACCCACTGAGCTACAGGCACTGCCTGTTATATTATTTTTAGAAGAATGTTTAATGTATTTTTGGAAAAGGTAAAGGTACCTGATGTAGGTAAAAAGTTTCTGCACAGTTAAGGGCACAACCAAAAGGCACAGAGACAATCTTCAGAGTGGGAGAAAATATTGCATCCTATGACTCTGACAAAGGGTGAATAACCAGAATCTGTAAAAAATTCAAGCAAATCAACAACAAAAAAGAGCAAAGAACCCCATTAAAAACTGGGTAAAAGATATGAACAGAATCTTTTCCCATGAGGACAAATGATCAAAAACCATACAAAAATTCTCATCATCTCTAATTATCAGAAAAACTCAAAGACCACTTTGGGATATCACTTAGCCCCACCGTGAATGGGCCACAACACAATGTCCCAGAGCAACAGATGCGGCGCGGGTGCAAAGAGAAGGGAACACTCATGCACTGTTGGTAGGACTGCAAACTAGAACAGCCTTTGTGGAGAGAAGTATGGAGAGTCCTCTAAGAACTAAAAGTAGGCCTACCATTGGATCCTTCAATTCCACTACTAGATCTCTACCCAAAAGAAAAATATCCATTTTATTATAAGGACATTTGCACTCAACTGTTTATAGCAACTCAATTCATAATCTCAAAGATTTGGGGCTTTTTTGTTTGTTTGTATATTTGCTTGCTTGTTTTGAGACAGAAGTTCACTTTGTCACTCTGGATAGAGTGCCGTGGTGTGGTGTCATAGCTCACAGCAACCTCAAAATCCTGGACTCAAGCAATTCATTTGCCTCAGCCTCCCGAGTAGCTGGGACTACAGGCACCCACCACAATGCCAGCTCCTTTTTAGAGACAGGATCTCACTCTTGCTCAGGCTCGTCTTGAACTTGTGAGCTCAAGAAATCCACCTACCTGGGTCTCCCAAAGTGCTAGAATTACAGGCATGAGCCCCTGCTACCAGCCTAACCACGAAGATCTGAAACACCCAACTGCCCTTCAACACATGAATAGATAAATAAACTGTGGTATATGTACACCACAGAATACTATGCAACCAAAAAAGATGGAGACTTTATATCTTTTACAATAATTTGGATGGTTTTGGAGGACACTGTCCTGAGTAAAGTATCACAAGAATGGAAAAATTGAGTATCACATGTACTCAGTATTAAGTTGAAACTAGTAGATTAATAACTACCTGGTCAGATGAGAGAAAATTCAATTAAATTCAAGAAGTGGGGTTCCCGGAGAAGGGATATGGCAAGTTCCCACCCAATAGGAATAATACACAGGTATATAGCATACTTCCTGGGTGAAGGACTCAATTACAACTCATAATTTACCTTACAAATATACACAATATAACCTAATAGAATGTACCCTCCTGTTACTATGAAACCAAACAAACAAGCAAACAAACCCAAAAAGACAAGGAAAAAAGAGACCAAAAACCTGCTTGCATTGACCTCAAAAAAAAAAAAAAAAAGAAAAGAAAAAGAAAGAAAGAAAGAAAGAAAAGATGACAAGTACGTGACAAAACAAAACAAATTTAAACTTTAATGAGACACCATTTCTCACCTCACAGGTTAGCAAAAATTCAAAAACTTAAAGTTGTGGAAAAATAAATGTTTTCACACACAGCTGGCCAGAGTTCAAAATGGTATAATCTAGACAGAGAGAAAATTGATATAATACAACAAAACCATGCATCTATTTTCCCTTTGATCCTACAATCCTGCTTCTGGGAATTTATCCCGAAGATAAATTTCTCAAGTGTGAAGCAATATGTGCACATATTCATTCATTATTACATTGTTTGGAAGAGCAAAATAGTGAAACCACCTTTTACTAGATTCTCGCTGAGTCAATTATTGCATATCCTCAACTTAATGTCACCATCTTGTTTCCCCAGAAGGACAATGTATGAAAGCAGGATTGACAATGGATGCGAAAGGCAACTGATGAAAAATTATCAAAAAATATTGAATCCGCCAGCCATATACACCTAGGATGGTGGGTTCGAATCCAGCCTGGACCCGCCAAACAACAATAATGGCTGCAACCAAAAAAAACACAAATAGCTGGGCGTTGTGGCCGGCGCCTGTGGTCCCAGCTACTTGGGAGGCAGAGGCAGGAGACTCGCTTGAGCCCAGGAGTTGGAGGTTGCTGTGAGCAGTGAAGCCATAGCACTCTACCCAGGGGGATAGCTTGAGGATCTGTCTCAAAAAAAAAAAAAAATATATATATATATATAATCAGAAGATAGGCATTTACAATGTAGAGGTCCTGTTGTCACAGTCTTAATCAAGAGACTGAACAGTATTGCCAATGTGGAGACCATCTGACTTGCCACGCCTACTGAGGAGATGCAAAGTGTCTGGTGGTCATCCACGTGAGGTCACGTGGCTTTCACACATTTTAGCTGAATTTTGTCCTAGGTATGAAGTCAAACAAATTCAGTCTTGTAGATTATCTGCAGGACAATTTGACTAGGCACTTGAAATAAATGAATAAAATGAAGAACTGAGACAAGGGGAGAGATTTTCAGAATGAAGTGGACTACTGAGACTTCATGGCCAATGTGAGCCCTGCTTTGTTCCTGAACTGAAACAGCAAACAACATCACCTATAAAGAAAATCATGGGGAGCAGTGCCTGTGGCTCAGTGAGTAGGGCACCGGCCCTATATACTAAGGGTGGCAGGTTTGACCCTGTCCTCAGCTAAACTGCAACAACAAATAGTTGGACCTTGTAGCAAGTGCCTGTAGTCCTAGCTACTCAGGAGGCTGAGGCAAGAGAATTGGAGGTTGCTGTGAACTGTGCCATCACAGCACTCTACTGAGGGCGACAACATGAGATTCTGTCTCTACAAAAAAAAAAAAAAAAGAAAGAAAGAAAGAAAAATAACGAAAGAAAAGAAAAGAAAATCTTGTTAACATTTGAGGACATTTGGGTACAAGATAGATATTGCTTGCTGTAATTTAATCAAGGTTGATTTTCTTAGGTAGTAGTAATGTGGTTTTGTAGGATAACGTCCTTCCTTATGGAAGAAGCATGCTGAAATATTTAATTGTAAAGTGTTACGATGGCCACAGCCTATCATTGTGTTTTGGCCAAAGGGCAACATTGTGGCATTGTATGTGTGTGTGTATAGAGCAAAAAGATGGAAAGATGGGAGCATGTATGACAAGGTTTTAACAAGAGGTGGATCTGCTTAAAGAGTGAGTTTTTATAATAGTTTTCTATTCTATCATCTTTTCTGTGGTTTGAACTACACTTGACCCTTGAACTGCATAGGTTTATTTATACATGAATTGTAGGGGACGCCAAGAGCCAGATGACATCTGAGCAAGATAATCTGCAGCTGAGGGGTGGACCCTGTCCATAGGTGTTCCTTGTGGAAGAAGAGCCTGAGCTATCTGCATGTAGTCATTGTTAATTAATTAGTCCCCTCACCTGTATTGCTCTGTCTCAATAAAAGGCTAGTGCGGGGGTTGCTTGGGGCTACCCTGCTAGCCTGCCTCCCTCAAGCATGCACTTCTAATCCACGTCAAACCGGTTCCTTCTTGTGGTGATCGGAGACCAGGGCCTTGGGAGACTGACAGGTCACAACAATGAATTTTTTTCAATAAAAGTTACACAAATAAAGGTTATACCGAGTCTGCCTGCCTCTCTTGACTCCCCTTTCACCTTTACCAATTCCACTGCTTGAGACAGCAAGATTAGCCTCTCCCGTCATCCTCCTCAGCTTCCTCAGTGTGAAGACAGCAACAGTGAAGACTTCATGATGGTCCACTTTCACGTTTTTAGTGGTAAACGTATCTTCTCTTCCTTATAATTTTCTCAGTTACATTTTCTTTACCTACCTTACTTTATTGTAAGAATACTATCTATGGTATACATATTATTCAAAAATGTGTTCCTTAACTTGTTACTGAAAAGGCTCCCAGTCAACTGTAAGCTATTAGTAATTAAATTTGGGGAGAGTCAAAATTTATACATAGATTTTTGACTGCATGGGGCTTGGCACGCCTAACCCTTGCATTGTTAAAGGGTCAACCATATTTTAAAATGAAAAGAAAATAAATACATAAATAGAAAATAAAAATAAGTGTTTCATATAAATAACTACTAATTTGCTGGTCTTTGATCTTACAAATAACATAGTCAAAATTAGAATGTGGTCATTGTGTGTCTACTATCATTTACAAGTTCAATTTCAAATTTATTCAATTCATGGAGACTGCTATTAGAATTGAAGATAAACTATATGAAAATATGAAGAAGAGCAAAAAATTACGTTTTTTATTAGGAAGGTCTGGAAGCAGAAGAGACCCTTGGAGTGAAGGATATTGTTCAGGATACTAATCGAATCAAAAGATGTGTGTTCAAACAATAAATGTGCTTTCAAAGGAACAAAGAACACAGATTGTTCAATTTCTTTGAATTGTATAATTCTTGTATTCAAGACAATAAAATTTTAATCATCAGTAACTTTATCCAGAACTTAAAAACAGCAAAAAATTGGGATTTATTTTAGCAAATTTTTTTTCTGAAAATTTGCTATGTGCATAACAAAAATTCATGCTATGAAGGTAATGTTGCTCAACCAATGTTCCTTATGAGATATTACTTTTAATATGTGTTTTGGAAATGAAAAATGAATGAATATTCAATATTTTGTCTTCTATTTACTAAAAGCAAAATACTTCTATAGAAATAATTTATATTTATTTAACCTGAGGGGTAAGTAATGTTTGAAAGTAGAATGATCATGAAAGATTGGACACATACATTTGGAGAATCTTATTCCAAATAGTAATAATTTTTTTTTCCATAAACACATTTATTAAAGCAAAACAAACAACCAAATCTGGACTTTTGCTAGAAAAGTGTGTATGATACTAAAAATGGCAGCCTTAGAGCCACTCTCTTTTACTTTCAGATTCTATCTTACTACTGTGTAATCACAAAAAATTTACTTCACATCTCTATGCCATAGTTCCTCTGTGAAGGGAAGTCAGATAATGCTTATAAATTACTTCTCATAGTGCATGGCATCTAAGAAGCACTGCACAAAATTTTCATTACTGTTCCTAACCTTGTTAAAAGGCAACCTTGAATCATTATATCCAAAATTCAAATAAGAAGAGTCATAGGACTATTATATATCTATTAACAACTAAATTCACAATTTGAAAAAGAGGAAATTCAAAAGAGATGATATACAACAAGTCAGTTATCAAATGGCAATAACTATAAGTAATTTTGTATGAAAGTAAGTATGGCATACTGATAAAAAATACTTCCTAAAATTCAGAGATCTAAAGGCGAGAACACAACTTTTTCCAGATTCTCCTATTATAATCATCAAAAAACAGAAAATATAAAAGAAGAGAATTTGTGAAACTTGTGTGGCCATTTTAGCCACAGACAGGAAGCTTACATGTGTCTCTGTACGTAATCGCTGAGAGGAAGCCCATCTATGAATGTCCATCCTCAATGGGGCAGGAGGAGAAAACTTCTCAAGGCTCCTTATATTGCATGATGAAACTGCAGCCTCTTTCCTTAGATGCTGTTATTGTTTTATTTTGACGATAAGAGACATGCAAAAAGAAAGTCAGTTTGTGTTAGAATGATTTAAATTAGTGGTTTACTGCTTCTTAATTAGTTCAATGTTTTTATTTTTCTTAATAATCTTACAGAACCATACAGCCCTTTCTATTTGGATAACTTCTATTTGTACAGAAAACCACCAGAGAGAAACAGACATTATGCTGAACTCAATGATCTTCTTTTACAGCAGACGAGAATTTATCTCCTATAACTGTATACCTTTTGATTTGTCTTCAGAGTTACTACATAGAAGGAAATTATTGGCTACTTATCGTATTGCTTTGCATTTGTTGTAAAAATGTCAATTGACTTCAGCGTCACAATACCCTCAAACACATTTTGCTCATCTCCCGCATGGGATTCATGGGAACCAATGACATGCTGTGGAAAGAACGGCGAGCCGGTTTCATGTAGGGTCTTCTCTTCTCATCCGCAGTGATGTACATCCAGAACCAGCAGAGGATAATCATATTCATTCAATCCTAATTATTATTATTATTTTTTTTTTTTTTGCAGTTTTTAGCCAGGCCTGGGTTTGAACCCTCCACCTCTGGCATATGGGGCCAGTGTCTTACTCCTTTGAGCCACAGGTGCCATCTTCAATCCTAAAATTTTTCACTTTTAGTGTGATAACATTTCTAAAATAACCTATATTAATATTCTAAATAAATCTGGTAGCTCCATTTTCTTTTTTCCCCCCCAAAGACTTACTAAATATATAACATGTCATGCAATTAATGCTCCCCTAGTATCAAGGTAGTGTGGCTTTATATCTTTTGGGTTTAGTATTAGTAGCTAATTAACCTTATCATAGATGATACCATAAAGATGTCGTTGGTTTCTATCATAGAGAATTTATCTGCTTCCATCTCTCAGCCAGCCACAGCCAAGGCACACTTCTGCATAATCCCTGTGTTGTTCCATAAACTCAAGTTGCTTTGGTTGGTGCCTCACAGACAGACTTCCTTGGATGGATGTGTAAAAGAGCTTTGATGACTGACCTAAAAGCAGTCCATTCCAGGTCAACCATTAGACTCTATGGTGATCAGAGGTATGATGGATCTGTCGCCCAATTCTTTGCACTAAACTATGATCCACGGAACCAGTCACATCAACTGTCCTCTCTGGTTTGAAGAGGGTACTGTGTAAGCAGCACAATGGCCAAAAAGCAGTCAAGGGGCAAAAGACATGATGTAGCGCAAGGAGTATAGAGAGAAATGAGACATAAGGTAAAGCCAGCCAGCAAGTGGCTGAGCCTGACAGTTAGAACAACAGCAGCCTGATTCTGAAGAGGCAACTGCCAGTAGGACTGTGGGTCATTAGTCTTCTGTTGGACTACCATAATGACATGTGTCCTGAATGACTTTCCAGTTCTCTGTATGAGTAATTGCACAAATATTCAGGATGATGCTTTTGGTTCTCATGAAGCCCTTAGAAAGACACTTCCTTCCCTTCATTACCTGTCCCTAAGCTAAGGTTCTATTACCTGAACTATCTAGTCATGACTCCTGAGGAAGAAAAGTTTGAGTAAATTGTATGATTATCATACATAATGCAACAGAGCTAAGGTGGGAAATAACCAGTGTGTGTCCGAGAGTTTTACTTTAGTCTTAGAACTCTCAAACAATAGGTTCTATTACTGTGACATATTCTGGCGAGAGTATGTAACCCAACGCTGGTCTGACGCCATCCACACTTTTTACCCATATTTTTGTTGCTGATGACTGACAGTCAGGGTTTTTAGAGTTTTGATTTTCCCTCGGGCTATATAACTAGATGCCATAGTCTGAGAATTTTAGGTTGAGTTTCCTAACAGAAAAATAGGAGACAAGTGCCTCTATATTTTACAGAGAGTTGCTGTATCAGTCAGTGTTTTGCAAGAAAAAAAAAAGCCACTTTAGGAATTTGGAATTGAAAGAGATTTAAGAGTTTTCATGGGCTTTGCAACTGTTGGAATGACAGCAGAGGAACGTCTAACAAGGCCAGCACTGACTTTCAGCAAATTTGGAAGGGCAAGAATTGCAAGGAAAGTGCCATTAAAGCCTCCAGCTGCCTCCAGCACCAAAAGGAGGAGGAGGAGGAGGAGGCCTGAAGCTGATGGAAAACACCTTCGTCTGCCACCTGCCAGTACCTACATACCTGTTTGACCCTCTCACCAGAAAATAACAGCTTTGTCTTCCTTCGATTTTCCTAATATCTTGTATCTGTGTTGGCAGAGTCGAGCCCACACTGTACTGGCAAAAGATTCTGGCAGATCTGGTTCCCAGATTTCTTCCTTAAACTTCAGGCCTAATGTAACAGGGGATGATGATACACAATCCTGCACAGCAACTAAGGGACTTCCAGACTTCAGTGCTCAATAAGCCTCACAGGGTTCTCAAAAGTCGATAAGATGTTCCTGAGATCGCCACCTCATCAGTGGGCTTGAGCCTTCAGTGAAGTTAATTACAGGCTTAGAGAAAAAATACTTTTCTCTTCCTTTTCTATCAGGGGAGAAATGTAAGTGCTCTCCTCTACCCCATGTTCACATGAAGAGATACTTGTGGAAGCGGAGGACGCTGCATAAACATCTCACACGCTGGTCAGGCAGCTGAATCAGTCAACCTTCCCCGGGTGCCATTTGGCTGACAAAGTGAAGGGAGAAAATTTTTTGTAAAAAGTTGATAATGTTCTTATCCTCAGTTCTGGACTTTGGGGGCATGTACCTGCTTCCTTTTCTTGGAAATCTGATAGAAGGGTATTAATAAGAGTAACCACAGGGAGATTTGGGAGAACAGCAGTAACGCAAGCCTGCATGCTCACTATTTTATGTGGGAAAGAGAAATGAATTTCCCCTGGGTATAAATGGGGGGTCATGGAAATAAGCCCAATAATAACCATCTGGAAGGGGCCCTGCATTGCAGGGTAGCCTGTAGTATATCAGTAGAATGAAGTAACGTTAGAAGGAAACCTCAAGTGATCATTTTCGCCTGCTCCACACAAAGGACACCAGGGGTTAAATCGTGGAGATTGTTCACTTTCTCCCACTCATCCTCCATGGCTTCAATATATCAGAGAGTGAAGGGGAAGCTGAAGATGGGGAGGAAGAGGGAGAAGCGTGAAAGCAGCTCGATCCCTTTCTCATTCCGCCTCTCAGAGTCACGCGTTGCACCAAGCAGGAGCTGGCGGTGGGGAAAGGCGTGGAGCCGAATGCCTTCAGACTTCACTGTTACAACTTGGGGTCTTTAATATTTAAACTGCCTCTAAATTATAAAAACGAAAGTATTCCCATAACTGAAAGGGGCCTGAAAGCAAAGAGATATGCCCAAGAAGTAATTAAAGAGAGAGGGAAATAGAATTGAGAGAACATATTTGAAGAGAGTAGTTGAAGAAAAATAAAAACAGTTCTTGTTTACTCCCCATTGCATTCCGTGCCTTCAAGATTCCTTTTATGTCTGCGTAGCAAAAATATCTTCTCTTGCTCTGCCAAACGTTTCCTTTGCTTCCTTCTTCATAACTCCCAATTCCATACATGCAGGATCTGGCCACATGTACTGAGGGAGAATGCACACACAATGCCTTTTCCGTTTTAGGTGAATTTCGCAACTGTGCGCAGTTACATAACCACCAGCACGATCAAGCTGGAGAACTTTTCCAACATTCACACAGCTTCCTGTGCTTCTTCACAGGCGATGTCCTCTGCAGACCCACTGGCATGACCAGGGATTTGCCTCCATCACTAGCATAGATCTTTTCTCGACTGCCATATACATGGAATTGCAAAGCATGCAGTACTTTGTGCTTGCCACCATTCACTTAGCGTGATGCTTTCTCCAGATTCGTCTATGATGCTGTATATAGCAGTATTTTGTGCCCTTTCAGTAAGGAGCATAAAAAGACTGAAATTTCCTTCATTCACCAATTGGTGAACTTTTGGGCTCTTGCCGGGGCTGGATTATTAAGAATAAAATGTTCAGGCTCAGTCTTTGTGTGGTGTGTTTTCATTTCTCTCGGGTGGGATTGCTGGATCCTACTGCCAGTGTATACCTCTATTTTTGTTTTTATAATTAGCTCCAATATCTATCACTACTGTTTTTACTCGCTTGTAGTAGAAATCATCTGCTTCTGGAAACACAAACAAATAATTATACGAAATTATCCCCCAATGCGTCTTCAAATAGTGGCTTGTGTTTCCTTTTTCTTTTTCTAAATTTTTTAAAGGGCAATGATTACTCAGCCTACAGACATTGTAGAGTGGCTCTTTATTATTGTGTTTACAGCATCACATTTATTCTGAGGAGATCTAACAGACAGAAATAATATAATATTGACTCACTGACCTGTGCATTCGAAGTTGTATGTGTGAATAACTGAGTGTTCTGGGGGGTGCCTGTAGTCCCAGCTACTTGGGAGGTGGAGGCAAGAGAATCACTTGAGCCCAGGAGTTTGAGGATGCTGTTAGTTGTGACGCCATGGCACTCTACTGGGGGTGACAAAGTGGGACTCTGCCTCAAAATAAAAAAAGTCGTATGTGTGTTTTGGTGAACTAACCTCTAGTCATTCATTTGTGTTGTTTTTAAAATATAATGAGAAGTAGGCATCATAAAATTGTATAGGCTTTGTGAAAACTTCTGGGATTTGTGAAGACTCACAGAGGATAGGAAGCTACGTTGTAAGTTGGGTGCAGTGTGCCCAAGCTGATTGGTGCACTCAGACTGAACAGGGGATATTCTAACTTCTTTCAAGGAAAAATGGTTTGAACTGCTTGTGGCATTTATTAGCACTCCTGTAGGTATCATCTTAAGTTTTCTTAACAAACCTGAAAGATACAAACAGTTAATAAATTTTAAGTCATCAAAAATATGAATTTTTTGGAATAAAAGGAATAATAAATTATATTGCTCTTCCTCTTGTGGGATTTTGGCATTAATTGAGAATGGCAAATAGTAACACAGTGAAATGGAAATCCAAAGAGAACCCTCCACTGTTAATTAGGGCGCATGTGAATGCAGGCCTCTACACTGTTTTGTACATGGGTTATCTGACAATACAGCTCCGAAATACACATTATCTACTCTCAACAACTACAGTTCTTTCTGTGGATAGAGATTTTGCTGCTAGGCTTGACAGGAGGTCTTAAGCAGGCCAAAGCTCAGGCTTTCTGCACTCTGAAAGAGCAGTAGGAACAAAGTGTGGGTTACATCAGGTGGTTAATATCTGCTCCTCTGGAGAAGTCCAAGTAAGGAAGCAGACAGAAACCAAGAAGGCTGGTTTCTAGGTGGAGACATGAAACCTGGACCAAGTGGATCTCACACCCTAAATACCTCCAGCTTTATATTCTCTTTACCTTTTTAGTCTAAAATTTGGACCGTCACTATTAGATGAGAAAGGCAACCTTCTATTAGTGCAGTCAGATGACGATTTCATCAGACTTTTCTTACGATCCTAACTATTGTTTCTGTTTGTATACTCTTGGGCCCACTCTTGGACAACGTTGATTTTGCTGCTAGAAGGCTTGGAAAGAGGTCAAAAGAGCACTTTTTATTTAATTAACTACAAGGTCACTGTACCCTGTGCTGTACTTCCATTCCCTATTCTATTACCCCATCTCATTTCAGTCTGTCTACGCTATTCAACACATTTTGAGAGGTCCATTTATTTTCTCTTTCACCAAATATGTGCTGGGAAACCATCAGGCACTGTTACAGTAAAATGCATCAAACAGTAAATAAAACACTTCCCAGCCTTCACGACATGTATATGTTATAGGAGAAAAACAAAATATACTTATAAAGATCTAAGTATATAGAATATCACTTTATGATTGCTGCAATGGAATAAAAATATAACCAGGGAGAGGGAGGGAAAGTTACTTACAGTGATGTATGGAAGGGTGGTCTCTTTGAAAAAGTGTCATTTGCACGGACACCTAAAGGAAGAAAGGGAAAGCACCTTGTAGATACCTGGAAAGAGTTCATTCAGGCAGAGGAAACAAAGTGCAAAGGGCCAAGAGTGCACAGCTAGAGTAGAGAAACAAGGAGATGAGGAGGAAGCAGTGGAGAGCAGGAATATCCCAGAAAGCCTTATGGTCCCACCTCAGCCTCAATAGCAGCTGGGACTACAGGCATGTGTCACTACTCTTGGCTAAAAGATCAACAATTTTTATGTATACCGTACAGTGGCATTAAGCACATTCATTAAATGTGTTATTATTGTGTGATTTCCCTTATATAAGGTACCTAAAATAGTCAAATTCAGAGCCAGACTTGCAATATGTATTTTTAAGGAAACTTTCATTACCCTTTTTATTTCATATTAAGATAGAATGAAAACATATAAGAAAGGAAGTTAGTTATGGCATTTTTGGAAAGCTGCAAAAACACTTGGTTATAACTTACAATGAGAAGCTATAAGCTATGAAATTTACAACGGAGACAATAAAAGGGAAGAGAAAATTAAGAGCGTAGAGGAAAGGATCTCATGAGCTCATGCTTAAATCTCTCAGGTGATCAGTCTGGCTCCTGTGAGTAGCTCTGAGAGAGCTCAGATACTGAGCATGCTACAAAAACCTGCAGATGGCTCAACTGCTGCTGTTACAGTGTCTGACAATTACAGGAAAATCAAGAAATTGGGACGTCTTAGTCCAGGTTTCTACCTGTATTATGTAACAAAATATCATAGAATGGATTGTTTATGAGCCAGAGAAATTCTGGAGGCTGAGACGTCCAAGGTCAAGGTGCTGGCAGATTCATGAATGATAAAGACCCACTTTTTTCATAATAGACAGCCGTCTCCTCACTCTAACCTCACGTGGTGGAAGAGGGGCTGGTTCTTTTGTATAAGGATGTTAATCCTATTCACGAGGACTCTGCTCCCATGACCTGACTGCCTAACTGACTCCATCTCCTTTGTGTGGCCATTAGTGGGTGAGGATTTCACCATATGAATTTGGGGGGACACAAACATTCACACTATAGAACAGGATCACAGAATACTTTTCATTTACTTCTATTTGATAATTTCTTTTAGTGCCTCCTACTAGCAGAACATAAGGAAGAAACTTTTCTAGGAAAAGTTTGTAGCATCCCAGATGCAGCATTGCAGAGATTACAGAAGAATAGGTGTGGAGCCCAGGAATAAATTATATAACAGGGCGATACTTGTGGCCCATTGTACACAGTAAACAGCAACACACCATCATTTGTATCTGCCATGTTTTACCTGTGGATTTAGCTATCACTCTCTCTCCAGTAGCCTCCAATGACCTGTCACCACAAATTGTACTGTGAATGTTACTCTAATATATATCTAGCTAGTATATCATAGGAATCATAAATATTTATTTTACAAAGCAGTTGCAGATTAACTTTTAGACTGTTCAATCATCACTAAATTTGCATCTTCATATTGACATTTTATTACGGAAATACTTGATGGTTTGACCTGATCTTTCTGCAGAACCTCTAAAAAAAAAAAGGATATCAATTATTTGACCATACTAGCAACAAAAATTTGTTGATCTTACAACTTTTTCTGTGCTCGACCTCTATTTTCCCCAATCCCTCTCTTCCATCCTAGAAAATACCCCATGTTGATCATTAGAACCACTCAATTGAATGCAGTAATCCCATTATCTTTGTGTGGTTATTTATTTACCAGGTTAAATCCAACTCTATCTGCTGCATGCCTTTGCCCATCTGGTTGAACTCGGTGCAAGAAACTCCACAACTCTGGTTCTGGATATCACTTCAAATTCTGGTGTGTAACTCAAGTAGACTAGCTAACAAGAGACACGCAGAGAAATTTTGCTGAAAAAAGAAATTATTATTTGCTAATAATATACTTAAATGTACAACCTTCTCATGATTAAAGAAAAACAAATTAAAATTACAAAATACCATTGTTATCAAATTGTCAAAAGACTATAATGTTTGATAACACCAGTGTGAGAAATAAGCTTCGCCTAGACTATTGATTCATTAAATCAATAACACATATTTAATGATTTCTTCTGTGTGTCTGGCACATTTCTAGGCAATAGAAATCAAGACAGACACGAGTTGTCTCCAACTCAGGAAGTTAACATTTTAGAATGAAAAGGGGAAACAAATACATAAAATATGTCATCAGGCATTGATTAAAAGAAATAAATCAGGGTTAAAGACCAAGTCATATAAGAATAATGGAGGTGGAGGGGTTATCCCAGGCAGATAGGACAGCAAGCCTGAATGTCCAAGGCAGGATTATTTCGTATCTATGGCAAGAATGTGGTTATGGCAAAAGGAAGAATAGTGAGAATGGTATTGGATGGGATGAAGAAGTAGAAAAGTGCCAGGTCAGTGAAATAATAAGCTTATATTTAATTCAGATTCTTCTAGAATGTATACCTTTGTTCTTGGATAGAGTAAATACATGCATTGGTACAATCTTTTGGAAGGATCATTTAGTAATATCCATCAAAAGTAAAAGGGTAGAGCCTCTCTGAGCCAACAGTTCCAGTTATAATTATTTATTCTCAGAAATAGTCTCATAAGTGTGGAAGATGCATGAACAAGTATGTTCATTCCAGTAATATAATAAAAATAACTGATAATAAATTAAATGAGCTTTGTCATTTCATTGCTATGAGACATAAAATTCATTCAAATCATGACATTCATTCGTTCTTCAATATTCACTGAATGCCTACTATATTTCAGGAACTGTGGTATAACCTTGGGAAACCAGAGGTGGGTGAAGTTCCTCAAAAAATCGACCATTCAGCAAAAAAGACAAATGAACAGAAGCTACAAACAAGGTGGACATCATAACAAGATGTGTTGAGTATGAGCTGTTGGATGAGAACATGTGGAAGGCCTTCTGACCTATCTCTACACAGACAGGTACATCAGCAGAACACATCCAAACTCACATCTGTAGTTGAAGCTCTCTTCCTCCTCAGTTTGACATCCAAGCAAGGGGAACTGTGGTCCAATAGTCCATCCAGATGCCACAGCAGAAAGCTGCACAGTCATTCAAAAACTATATTCTGTTTTATAACTTAAGATTATTTTATTCCATTCATCCCAGTTTACAATCCCTAATTCTGTTTCTCATCATTTCTCTCCCCGGGTTAATAACACAGTCTCACTTGCTGTCTTCAAATGCTGCCTCTTCTGATGTGTTATCCACTCTGGCACCAGGGCTGTCTCTCTAAAAGGTAAATCCAGGCATACCACAATCTTTTTTTTTTTTTCCTTTTAGTAATTTCAAATGGCCTTCAGGATAACAACCTGCCTCATCTCTGGTCATGCTTCCCTTTCCTTCATAGGATTATGTTATAATCTGATCAGAATTGGACTTTGGAACATTTACAAGCAAGTGTGTTCTTCAGAGAATGTTCCAAGTAGTTTTTCTCATAACTTCTGTCTGTCAACAAATAGCACTGTACTTCAGTTTCCTCTGTATCCAATTACAATAACAGATTTAGAAACATAGCATGCCTTACGAGCTATGTAATTGACCAATTATATGGTTCGATTAGAGCTATCACTCACTTGGACTTGAGCCTTTGTTTCACATGGCTTCCATCTCTAGAATCACAGTAACAGATTCAGGAGAGCAGATATTATTAGGGAGGGTGCAGAGTTTCTCTTAGAAGTAATCCTCACAGCAGAAGAATTAACATTCTAAAATAAGTGGTTTGAACAATTATAAAGTTCTATTTTAATTTTGCTCTTAAAAATTATGATATTTATACACAATTCATCTATTTATTCACCTAATAGGTCTTCAACGCTTACTATGTAAGAGGCACTACTGTGCATGGTGGGATTCAAAGATGAAAAAATGAATAAACGGCACTCATTGCATTTATATCAGGCACCAGTTATTCTGTGAGGGACTAGGAAAAAATGGTAAGCAAGATGCAAAACTAACGTCCTGTCTCTTACTCTTAGAGAACTAGCAGTCCAATGGAAGATGATGTTATTGAAATAGTTATTTAATTCCACAAAAAGTAAAATTATGTTAAATGCTTTAATGCGAAAATTTGTGATGCTATAAAAATACTTAACAATGAGATTGGATCTTATCAGGACTGGCCAGGAAAGGAATACATGAGGAAGTGATGTTTGAGCTTAGATTCAAAGGGTGGTTAGGAGTTTACTAGGTAGAGGGAAGGGAAGAGCATCGTCCTGACAAAGGGAACAGCTTTTACAAGAGCCTATGGTAGGCTCAGCGCCTGTGGCTCAGGTGGCTAGGGCGCCAGCCACATACATCTAAGGTGATGGGTTTGAATCCAGCCCAGACCCGCCAAACAACAATGATGGCTGCAACCAAAAAATAGCCGGGTGTTGTGGTGGGTGCCTGTGATCCCAGCTACTTGGGAGGCTGGGGCAGGAGACTTGCTTGAGCCGAGGAGTTGGAGGTTGCTATGAGCTGTGAAGCCACAGCACTCTACCCAGGGGGATAGCTTGAGGCTCTGTCTCAAAAAATAAATAAATAAATAAAAGTTTAACATTATAAAATTAACAAAAATAATATAAAACTCATATCCTGGCGAAATAGCCACATGGCAGCCAAAAACC
>CAUYQV010144016.1:0-37070 GCA_963574575.1 Galagoides demidoff
AAGAAATAAGGATAAATTTTCTTCCTTTCTCTATGTAAAGAGGAAAAGCAAGTGCTTTCCTCTATCATTCTAACTTCTTCTCAGTATTGGAACCCTAACATAGATCCTAGCTTTTCAGATTTAAAATACATAGGATTTTCAAGAAATTATTCCTGTGTTTATATGTACTATCAAAAAAGATAATAATTAGCTTTTGGGAATAGGGGTGTTTCTAGTAGCCACATCTTCAATTGCAATTAAGCAAGTTTTTTTTTTTTAGACAGATCCTCAAGCTGTCACCCTGGGTAGAGTGCTGTGGCATCACAGCTCACAGCAATCTCCAACTCCTGGACTCAAGCGAGTCTCCTGCCTTGGCCTCCCAAGTAGTTGGGACTACAGGTGCCTACCACAATGCCTGGCTATTTTTTGGTTGCAGCCATCATTGTTGTTTGGCGGGCCCAGGCTGGATTTGAACTTGCCAGCTCAGGTATATGTGGCTGGCGCCTTAGCCACTTGAGCCACAGGTGCCTAGCCAGCAAGTTTTTATAGTAGCCTTCCAGCTTTGTTTTTCCTGGGACCGATCTTTTTCACCCTGACAGTGTGTCATTTATCAGTTGTTCCTTGCTTCTTCAATCTATATTTAATAATCCCCCATCCAAATAACTGTTTTCAGCTAGAAGCTTAATTTGGTTGAAATTACTAGGATGTTCAAGATTTTCTCTGTCAAATTACCCTTATTTATGATATCACACTATGACAATAACTATCACTGTGTATGTCCCATAATAGTCATTATATAAGTAAGTGTGTTCACCTGATAGTAAATGACTTAGGAGACTTTTTATAATCATGAGAAAAGCAAATTGAGTCATAGGTATATTAGTAGATAGAGTAGGATTCATATCTTAATTTGGAAATAATTGGTAGAAATATTTTTGATAACATACTCTGGTATTTGGTATTGATATCCATGACCTTGCCTAAGCCAAAAATGGAGAACACTACCCTGATGTCCCCATTGCTCCCTCTCACATATCATCATCCTATGAAGGTCTCCCCCTAAACAGCTCTGTTGAATTGAATTTTCATGGGCCTCTGCTTCTCTGTCCTTCCTGCTATTATCCCAGTTCAGGCCACCATCATTTCTTGTCCATATTACCTCAACTGCTTTCTGATTCTTCTCTATCATTCTTTTCAGTCCCTCCTGTCGATCCATCCTCCATGGGCGAGTGATCTTTGTAAAACACATTGAGAACTTCAGTGATATTCCTGGTCCTCAGGAGTGGAAGCAAACTGTGGCTTCTAAGGTTCCTGGTCACCTCCAGGCATCTCTCATCCCATTGCCCACACTGCTGCCTCCCACTTCTGCTCCGGCCCTGCTGTATTATTCTCTGCTTTTTGACATACTAGTCTCTCATCTCTGCTTTTCACACTATTTCCTCTGCTCAAAAATTCTTCTGCCCTTCCTTCCCTGGTGGTCAGCTAGAGTGTCTCACCTCAGAGTAAACTTAAGGTCATGTCCAAGGGCTGTGTTAGATGGTCTCCTGTGGTGCTTACTGCAGCACCAGTCACACTTTACTTGTCAGTACCAGCCTCTAGATGTGGGCTGCCTGAGGTCAGGAACAAAGAGTTGAGGGGAAAAATACCCTCTTTGATACACAGAGATAGATACAAATATAGATAAAAAACTATGTGGATTCTGAGCACCATGGTGACAAAGAGAGGCAGCGTGGTAATGGTGAAATAGCAGACCAAGGCATGGTCTTGCCTCTTCCTCCTGACCAACTACAAGAACTTGGACAAATTCTTTAATCTCCCTGAGCCTACAGTCCTCATCTGTAAATGGAGTTAAAACCTTCACAGCTGGTGTAAGAGGCTCAATGTAATGATACCTATAAAAGAGTTTAGCACACACAATGCTTGCCACATATCAGAATACTCACAAGGGGTGGTCATTATTTGTAGAATTTTCTGATCCTTCCCCTGCCCTCACTAAGTGTGAAATATATGAAAGAGGAACAGAAGATAATCAAAGAAATCAAAGAGCTTGAGCAACAGCTTCAAGATCCCAAGGACAGTAATGGGTATGGGGTAGCGGGTGGGTGAGGGGCACTTTTAGCTAACAGGAGCACCGCTGACCTAACCCCTCACCTGAACCACTCTGCATGCTGGAGCTCAGGGTGCTCTCCAGGCCCCTCAGCAATGTCCATTCCCCCAAGGCAACAGCAGCTGAATGGAAAGGGGGGAGGATGGTGGAGGAGGGCACTTGAGTGTGCACTTGAATCACCTGGGAATATTGTCAAAAAAACGGGTTCTGATTCAGTTGATCTGGGGTGGAGCCAGAGATTTTGCATTTCAAACCAGCTCCCAGGTCATGCTATTGCTGCTGATTCAGGGAGCATGCTTTGAGTAGCAAGGACAGAGAGGTAACCACATAGGCTACCTCTTATTGATATAATGATAAGGAAAAACCATTAGCCTCTTAGGTCGCAACTGTGTGAGGATTGCTTTGGGAAGAATGCTCTGTTTGGAAAAAATACTCTAATAAGTCATTTGGGGTTGAGGTGGGGATAGGTTGACTCCCCAAAGCATACTGAAGTAATAACTGATGGCTTTAAATTGTTCTCCCAGAGGGCGCATCATTGACTTTTGCTACCAGTCAGGGCAGGACCTCTGAGTTTGAGGGTATCGCAGAATGGCTCGGAAACAGAAGTTGAGTAGGGAGTTAGAATAATAGGGACCCATTTTGGAGAAATGTCTGTATAGATATTTGGAAGTTATTTGTGAGAATGAGCAGTGACCTGTTAGAGCCTAGTTAGAGGCCTACCAGTTGTTTTTCAGAAATCTAAACCTGAATGCAGATGGGGGGAATTGAGGAATTGAATTCTCTCTGCCATTCTTTGTTCCAAATTCCCCCCTGAGGGCTCCATCACACTCATCTTAACATTCCTTTCTGCTAATCCAAGAATCTCTGAATCCACCTGTTCTTCCCCACCCTCACTTCAGGATATCTCGCCTTTTGGGGCTACACCTGCCTGAAATGTGTACCCCTGACTTAAAATATGCTGCGGGGAAGCCGTCAGGGAGTTGGGGGTTTCAGTCTCAGCTGCCTGGGCTGCTTGCTTGGCACCCTGCAAATGAAGGGTGTCCTCCATTTCGGTGTCCGGCTTTACTGAGCCTAGTGCGTGGACCCAGTTCGGTTTGCTAACATTTGCTTGACCATATTTTCCTTCCTCCCTCTCAAGGAATCCAATTCTTTTGCACATGTGATTTCAGTCTTCATTTCTTTTCAGGGGGGAATGAGTAAAAGCTCTGGATAGGGGGTTTCCTGGGCAGGAGGGGAGGGTGGGACACCTCCCACCTCTAAGTCATGTGACTCTACTGCTGTCAAAGTCAGCAATTAAAGCAAAGATCAACTGTGGGTTGGCAAAACCACAACTGGAACATGATGGCAAGAGAGATAAGAAAATAGACTGCTTGCAGAAAAAGCTAACAGTGCCTGGGGTGTTTACCTAGAAAAGAAGTCCCCAGGAGCAAAACCTTCTGAAGTCAAACTTCTCCAGCTGAATTTAGGTTGGCTTTATTTCATAACCTCACAAACTGTAACTCAAGGAACTGTCATTGGCTTTAAGCAATTTTAATATGAAGTTCACAAAAGGGCAAAAGAGGTGGTGTCTCTGAATCTCCTAATACATGTGACATCTATACACATGTGCATATGTGAAGCTTGAGGGGACAGGCTACTTAGCCCTTACTGAATTGCCCATAAGATGGTGATGGAAAGATGTTTAATAATCACTGACCTCAAAACGATAGCTAGCTAGAAATCTATCTTTGATAATCTTGCCTATGAAAATAACAAAAAAATGAAAAAGAAACCATAAAGTTCATCAAAAAGAAGTCAAAATAAGCAACCCAGAGTTATATTGCCATTCATTTAAAAATAGTGAAGTCCGGTCAGAGAAAGTTGAAATTTTTATATCCGTTTAGAAAAGTAAAAATAGTCTCCCTTGATAATTATAAAAAGAAAACCATGGCCAATTATTCTCAATGTCCATAGTAAATAGCAATAGAAACTTCACATGGGAATGTAAAAGAATAAACTCAAGTTAGATCAATAGTTTTGCTTCCTAGAGAGTTTTTGGCAGCATGCAGAAATATTTTTGATGGTCACTGACTCCATGATGCTACTGTAACCAGTTCTGTGAACAAATTTCAGTGACTCCTGAGAAGTGTAAACAGTGGCACATAGGATCAAAGCCGCAGGGAGATATTCAGGCCAGGTTTATTGAAAGGGGAGGGTGACCCACATGGGCAGTGCAAAGGTGGTGTCTGCACCTAGAGGCAGTTAGAGACTCCTTTTATATGGGACCATATGGGGTGGGCTTGGGCGGAAAGTTAGGGTCTTTTGGCCCAAACTTCTCAGGGGGGTGGGCATAGCCAGATCCTTTCTATCTTTGTCTTAGTAGGAGAAGAGGAGGAAGAGAAGGTGAAAGGGTTCATGTGTGGCTGTGTTAGGCCCCACAACAACCCTTATGTGATTTCTATAATTATCTCCTTTAACTACTTGACATTTTGAATTGTTTCCCAGAAGTGATAGATTTTCTGCAAGACAAAGGAGTTTAGATTCTGAAGGGCCCAGGGAAGATTTTCTGACACCAAGATTCACCTTTCCCCTTGACCTGCCCCAAGGTACAGGGGCCCTCCTTAAAAAGCTCCTGGTCTCCTTAGTTGGGGCAGCGTCTCCTGTTCTCCTGAGAAGATGGTATTTAGTGTTAAAAAATTCCTTTATTTTTTGGTAATTTTTGTTGTCTCTATAATTGGATCTTTGTGCAATGAGCACCTGAACCTAGGCTAAAACCCCCTTGAAGTTTCAGTAACAATTATGGAAGTTCATTTGGAATGGCGTTGCTCATGTGTCAGTGGCTGTAGAATGGGAGACCCCAAAAGCCTCCCTTAGCAGCTGCCTGGCCATATTTGCTGGAAGACCAGCTTTGGACTCTCCCACAAGCTCTGCTGTCACCAGACTCCAGCTCATTCATGATTGCCCCCACTTGCCTCAGAAGAAAAGACCTCTGGATTTGGACATTTTTTTCCAGATAAGTGAGGACGGTTTGAAGGTACTATACAGCAGGGGATGCCCCTCTCAATTTGGGAAATTTTGAGGGAATTCCCATCTGTTTTGGGTTGGATCGGTCCTCAACCATTTGTGAGAGTGGAATTGACCTAACTGGTTTAATTTGGCATTCCCTGGGCTTAATAGTTGAACTGCAGTTTGTTTGTGTAGAACATCTTCAATTCTCTTTATATTGAATGTTTACTTGTATTGGTGTGTTGCATGTAAATGACGTCTGTCAAGCTGCCTTTATTATCTTTTCAGCCTACCCCAAATTTGCTGTCAATGGTATTACAAGCATCGTTGTATGTCTGGGAGGTTGAAAGAGACCCCCTTTGGTTATTCTTCTTACCACAGGCTCTAAGGTTTGAGACGTTAAACAACTCCTCCATCCTATGGTCTGGGAGATTAGAAGACATGTCTGTCCTAAGATCTCAAAAACTGAAATACATTTCTGTCCAAGGAGGCAACCTGGCCAAAATGCAGGAATGCCTGCTATTGGAAAGGGAAAGAGAAGAATGGAAGCATAATGTATACAGATTTATGTGGCCCTTCAAAGATCTTATGGTTAGAGTTCTGAGATAAATGCTATTGAAACTTAAGTGTGTGTGTGTGTATGTGGGTAGATGTGTTTTGTTTATATATGTGTGCATTATATGTTATGTCTACCTAGTACCAATATTGGGTTATAAATAAAAGAGGCTCTTCTAAATTAAGTAAGCAATCCCAAAGGCTTTTCAAGTTCTTGTGAATTTAGTAATCTTTTCTAATTAAATTGTTTTTAAAAAATTGTTGGTAAAATAAAAATATAAATGTCTTAAGTTGTCAGTATACATTTTTGCCTAGGTTTACTGGTTATTTTCATACTTGAAGGTGTCAGTTTGACACAAAAGTAGAAACCAAGGCAAAATGAAATGATCTGTGTTTTTGTGATTTTTAAGAAGTTAGATTAATTTGTTTTTTTTTTTTTTTTTTTTTTTTTGAGACGGAGCCTCAAGGTATCCCCTGGGTAGAGTGCCATGGCATCACAGCCCATAGCAACCTCCAACTCCTAGGCTCAAGCGAGTCTCCTGCCTCCGCCTCCCAAGTAGCTGGGACCACAGGCGCCCGCCACAACGCCCGGCCATTTTTTGGTTGCAGCCATCATTGTTGTTTGGCGGCCCGGGCTGAGGATTCGAACCGCCACCTTAGGTGTACGTGGCTGGCGCCTTAGCCGAGATTTATATTTTAAGTATAATGAAGACAGTTAAATTTTCTAAGTTAACAGCAAAGGAACACTTTTGTGTTTAATTTTAAAGTTCTTGCTTAAGCAAAAAGTAGGCATTTCTAAACCAAAAATAATTGTTAATATTAGAATAAATAAAACTATAAGTAAATGATAGCACAAAACCAGAAACTCATGGTCAAAAGTTTATGGAGATGATTTGGGGTTGGTTTCTTAATCCTAGACACAGATGCAGTTTTCCTCCATTGATTTTATTGTCTGTGAAAATGTTGCTGGAAGCTTAGTTTTTGTTCCTGAGGCTGAATGAAGAATGAAGTCAAATAGTTTAAGGAAAAGGAAAGAGAATTTATTAATTTTCCAGTAAGTAAGGAAGATGATAGACTCTCATCTTAAAGAACCATGGCTCTTTCTTAAAGCAGAAATTCAAAGATTTTAAAAGGAGTTTTCAGCTTTGGCCATTACTGTTTAACTATGAAAATTCAGTTTAGGAACTTACATACAAGGACACTTGCACTGAATGAGCCTTAGAGTGGTGGCTATTCCCTATGATATTTTTATAGGGAGCTGACAAGTATACCCTTGGACAACTGGTGACTGTTTATACCAAAAATTATGTGTAGTACCCCTACCAGAACAAAAGGGAGGCTTTTGGTTATGGGCCAGTGGCTGTATCAGTAAATAAAACACCAGGCTACTCTGTTAGTTAATCCTAATGTAACTCTGAAGGCAATGTCCATGTTAAATCCAGCCACATTGCCGCTGACAGACTTTTGTTCCCCATTCTACGATTACATTCAGATTACTGACTAAGTGTATTCTAGTCTCATGGATTTGACTGAGGCCCCTGTTAGACCCAGATGAGGAGCTCTAAATGGACAGAAGTAGTCTTATGGAATAACAATACAAAGCTGGGAGTGCTAGGGTTACTGGCCAAGAAGTAATTCAGCAACAAGCCCTACTTCCCAGGACATCTGTCTAGAAGAATAAATTAACTGCACGTATTAGACTGATTCTAACTATGCCTTTATGGTGATACATGCTCATAAAGCTATTTGGAGGAAACGATGGCATCTTATCTCTGAAAATAAGAAAATTAAATGTGGGCCACAAATTCTGGAGTTACTAAAAGCATTTTTACTGCCCAGGGAGATAGCCATCATGCACTTCTGGGGTTATCAGAGAACTGTATGTAGTAGACTTGAGGGTTCAACAATTGAGCAATCCAACAATTATCCAATCAATTGGGCTTGATGACTCCCACCAACTGGATAGCCATGAGAGAGGCCTATTTGTACAATAGTATATCAGCAAAGGATGTTTCCCAAGGTCTAGGGAAATTGATAACACATCAGCTCCTAGAAGGACAGGTAAACAGGAGCAAATATGCCCTCTGAGTATATTTTCACCTATCAGGTCAATGGAAAAAAAATTCCTTGGGTCTATGATTATCTAAACAGCTAGACAATGGCAGACACTTGGTTGTCGGAAATCCTCCCTAATATTGTTTTCATGAATGACTAGGGGAATTTTGGATAGAAAATTCCCTGTGGGGGACACAGGGCCAATATTTTCCAGGATGGATGCCAGAGGGTGATGGGTACTTCTTTTGATGTACTTTGCTACCCTGGTGGGGAGAGGGTGTCAACTCAATAACATGCACTAAAAAGTTTCAGTTATAGGTTCAACATTTTATTCTTCTTCAGATCCCAACTACACTGTTTTTTAGCAGGAAGCAGCCAGACAGATCATATCTTGATTCCCCAAGATTGAGGAATGCACCAAAAAGAAAGAACCCAGTTGTAACTGAGCTCCATGAGCAAATCTCAACTCCTATATGATTTTTGTAATCCTCTCCTTGGATTGACTACTTGACCTTGCAGTTTTGATAACACTACTGGCATTGCACGGTGGAGGCCAGGGAGGGTGCTAAATATCGTACACTACACTGGACAGTCCCCCTACAACTGAATTTTTTCTAGCCCCAAATGCTAATAGTGCTGCGGCTGAGAAACCCTGAGTTAGAATAAGTGAAAATGTTTTTGGCTGTGAGGAGTACAAATAACTGAAATAGGCATTCTAGGGACTAAAATTTCCTTCTATGTGGAGTTCACTCATTAAGAACCTCATTCTTATCCCACAAAACACCATAGTTTTCTGCTGGGGTGAGGGTGTGCTCTGCAGAGGTGAAGCTGACTGGAGAAAGACTAGCACTTGCTCAACCTCATGTCCTCACAGTTGCTAGTATGCAGTAGGCACTTAATAAGTGTTTGCAGAATAAACAAATATCTCTATAGATTTTCCTAATAAAATGATCTGCACTAATATAGCTGCTGCTAGGATCAAATTCCTTTCTCAATAAGAAGGATATATGATATTTTATTAAACTAAAATTGTAGGGAAATGGAGATGTGAAGACAATTAGCCTGGCATCTAGAGCCTGCCAAGAAGTAGCAGTAATCCTTGATCAGTTAGCCTCCTATGAGCCCTCCAAGAACCAGTTTGGAGCAGGCTCAGCCTCTTTTGGAAGGAGGGTTGCCATCTTCCCAGGCACCAGTACAAAAGTGACTCAGGGGTTACAGAAGATTCTTTTCCTTTGACAAGACCAGAGCATCAGAGCTGGGCTTGGGTAGCAGACACAACCATACAGCTCAAGCTGTCTTTTGGAATAATAAGGGAGGTGGTTTGCAGTCTCCGAAAGAATCACATACTCATGCTCAAATCCTGTAGTAAGTGAGAAAGCGTAAATAGAAAATCATGTCAGCAACTCAGCAAAATAATCAGCCTACCTGTGAGACTCACCTTGCTTCGGAGGTCACATAAGTAATTACAAATCAATGAATACATTGATATTCGACTTGTAAAATAGTGCCTTTTAAGAGAGAAGATGTGACTGGAGTTTAGTAAGTTGAATTACTAAGATTGAAAATTCATGGGCACAATTTGTAAATTTGTGAACATGGTATGCATCAAACCCTCAACATTAACCTTTAGTATGTTGGAGAGACACAATAAATGCCAATTTTATTCTTAATAAATAATTAGGAAGTATTTTACACAGCTATAGACATTCTACAGTCATGGTTCCAAATTTTTAAATCAGCAATTAGTCATCTACTGGATGTTTAGTGCAAGAATAGCACTCATGGTGTATGTTCCCAAGCCAGTCTGATTAAGTAGCTAATTATAGTGCTAGCTATTGCAGCTATGGGCTCCAAGCTTGCAAATATTCATAATAGTTAGACATGGCTATATTTGGCAGCGTTTTGCTATTGCTATAATACAGGGAGAGCTACATGAGGTTATAATCTTGCTCATTAGTGGTGAAAGGAATGAAAAGTGTGCTTGCATAAGTCTGTACTCGGTAGAAACAAATGTGGAGGCAGACGTGCAAGATCAGGTTTTCTATAGAAAAATCAAATGAATGCAGGGGGCTGCCTTTTCTGAAAAACAGCTTTGGTATAAGTTATGAAGCTTGCTTTCTTGTAAAACGGTAATGAATCGTCTCTCAGATACATTTCACTCCTAAATTAAGGGTTAAGTCTTCCTTCCACCCACTCAACAATACAAAGCTCCACCAAAGTAAAGCTGGAAGTTTATGGTTTTCCTTTGCTTGTTGTTCAAGCACTGCAACCATGAAGAATTCTTCCATGTCTGATACATAGATCTCAAAGCCTAGCACCATGTCTGCTGAGAGAATGAAAGCTCAGAACGGCCCAGATGAGTCCTTTATTCCTTGAGCTAGGGGCTCTGAAATGATAAAAATTGAGGTTTTAATTGGATCATGGTCTCCTGAGAAAAAGATATGGAAGCCCGGAATTTGATCTCAACTTGTTCTGTGCCTTATACATTCTCTGAGCTGAATCCCAAGTCCTCAGTGTCAGCAGCCAAGAGGAAATGGAATAAATTTTTCAGGAATAAATTCAGTCAAAAATAAACTCCAAGCATGAACTTTTTTTTTTTTTTGAGACAGAGTCTCACTTTGTCACCCTCGATAGAGTGCTGTGGCATCACAGCTCATAGCAACCTTCAGCTCTTGGGCTTAGGCAATTCTTTTGCCTCAGCCTCCTGAGTAGCAGGAACTATAGGCGCCCACCACAATACCCAGCTATTTTTTGGTTGTTGATGTTGCAATTTGGCAGGGGTTGGGTTTGAACCTACCACCCTCAGTAAATGGGGCCAATACCCTACTCACTGAACCACAGGCACTGCCAGAATGAACTTTTTTTTATATTAGAATGCCATTTTCCTGGGATTGGCCCTTTACTGGAACTAGATCCAGCAAATTCACCTTCTACCCCATACTGGCTCACACAGAAGGACCATTTCCTCTTTCCATTTTGGCAGCTCTGGGTGCAAAATTCAAATTCAAGCTCATTGAGCCATAAAGGTCCCGGGAAAGGTAATGATATTATTTTGACAAGTGAAACTCTCTAAGAGTAGAATCAGAATGTTTTAAAACTATAACTGAGAAAATGACATGAAGGCTGTGTTGATCAGTTTGATGGAAGTATTTCGGATTGCATGCGAAAACCCCAGACTGTACCCCAGAAGTGCATTAATGTACATAGTTACCATTCAATAAAATTAAAAAAAAAAAAAAAAGAATGTGATCTCTTCAGTCAGAGCACAGCAGTGAATAGTCACAAAATTCTGCTACAAAAGCTGAATCTATGTATCTTCAAAATGTAATAAACATTAAGAGAAAGAAACAAAGCAAAGTAGGATACTCTATATGACAGAATTTGAATAGTATTTCTTTTATTTTCTTTCCTTTTTTTTTTTTTTGCTGTTTTGGCTGGGGCCAGGTTTGAACCCACCACCTCCAGCACATGGGGCCAGCGCCCTACTCTTTTGAGCCACAGGTGCTGCCCTAAATAGTATTTATTAAAAATATAAAAAGCAAAACTAGTCTCTGGTAGTAGAATTCAGAGAAGTCAAAACATTTAGGGGAGCAGAATGAGAAGAGGGCATATGGGTGCTTTCTGAGTACTTGGGGATGTCTGATATACTGATTTGAGTAATGCATACCAGATGTGTTTGCAGGGTAACAATTCATTAGTCAGTAAATGTAAAATTTGTGGAATTTTAAATTATTTTTATACAAAAATATTATGTAAAAATAAACTGGTATAACCATGTGAGTAAGTCATTTATCTTAATGTGCCTTAGTAAAATGTTTTATAAAAATAAGATCCTATTCTCTCACCCTTCTTGTAACATTCTTCCCCACATCCTGGAAGACAATGTTCTTTTGAAAAGTGTTAATCAGAAATAATTTTATAGAAAGCCAGTGAATAAAAAATAAAAAGGTGAAAGAAAAGAGGAACCTATTTAATTCTACTTCAAAATATCATTAAAATAATTTAATGTGTTAGTTTATATTTAGAAAACTTACACACTAAAAGTTGTTCTTCCTTTCATTGGGTGTGTGATATTGGGATACCAATCTCTATTATTTGATTTTAATCTGTAAAATGCCGAATGGCAGTATGAAAATTTTCAGTTCTCTTCTTGCTTTTAAAAACATTAATATCTTACACGTGATTATGCTTTAATATTTATTTAGAAGACATATGATATGTCAAATTTCACAAACAGATACTTGAGAATTCAAGTGGCTAGTTCAAAGAGTAGAAACAGGGTCACTTAATAGTGATTTATAACTCATGATTAATAAAACAAGTGTAATTATATATAATACCTTAAGTTCAAGGAGTTCAAATAATTTTAGGAAAAAAACATACTATAAAACAAGAAATGGCTGGTACCTGTGGCTCAAGGAGTAGGGCGCCGGCCCTGTACACCAGGGCTAGGGGGTTCAAGCCCGGCCCCAGCCAAAACTGAAAAAAATAAATGAATAAATAAAAATGAAATAAGAAACTATCATATTACTTTGTAAAATTGTCTTTAACCATTTTGCCCCAGTCTACATTTAAATTGATGAATCATATTATGACACTCAAGAGACACTCACATTTTTTAAAAGCAGGTGGTGATGGTCAATTACTAATTGAGCACTTTCCAGTCCACTGAAGCAAAGTAGGGAATACAGTTTTCCAGTGGAAGATAGAAGTAAAGGAAGTAAATAACCAAGAGCCTCCCTCTGTGAGTTCTAATGCCAACAGATGGAATCCAGCTGCAGATAAGTCAAATTTAAAACATCAGCAATAGGGGAAAAATTAGTTTTTCCTATTTGAAACTCTAAGTCAAATAAGATTATTTTTTCTAAATTTAGTTGTCTAAATGTCCTAGAGATGGTCATTAATCTATCATGACCTTCTGCTATCATAAAATTATCATTCATAAAATTACAATTAAATCAGTTATTTCTCCTTAATCAAATAGGTAGCTTATATAACCATGAAGATGGAGTGTGCTGTTCCAGAGACTCCAGAAGCTGTTCACGTTCACCTGTGATCACTGCTGAGTTGTTCCTTGACATCCCAAGGTACGTCGAGGCATCTTTGACAGGAACCGTGTAAAGTCTTGAATTTCAACCTACTTGCAAACAAGCCACACTGTCATTGTTTCATGGTGCTGGCAGAAGGCAGGACACTACTGGGTTGGAGACAAGGGACATTATCATTCTTAATAAAGAGTCAGCAGCATGAGCATCATGCTGTTGGCACCATTTCCCTTATGCCCTCTAAGTCTCAGCCAGTCCACCTTGGCATAGTTTAATACTTGTATATGAAGAGGACTGTATTATAGAGGGAAATGTTGACTTTGGAGTGTTTTGTGGAAAGCAAAAGCAAACCTGATTTTTCTTGAGGAGAGTCCTTATTTCATCCCCAATCATTTCCAGCTGTAAACCTTATCCTAGGAATTGCAAATCTTGGCATGTGAAGCAAGAGTGTGCAGGGATGCTGAGGGGCCATAACCTCTTGCAGCAACGCTCTGGGCTTCCCAAAATATGCTATGGTTATCGCTATTGTTGTACGGTTTGCATAATATTGCACCTTTGATATATTTCTTATTTTCCTTCCAAATAGATCCTGAAAATTGGGGGAAAAGACATTCATGTTTGTGGCCATAGTATCTATGAACACTGACATTAAAATTAGTGTTTCTCTTGTTTCTTTGAATCACCCCAAATTTAGTAGCTTAAAACAACAATAATTTTTATCAACTCTCGTAGTTTCTATGATCAGGAAATCAAAAGGGGTTGGTTTGTCTTCACAGTTCTGGGGTCTCTTGCCCGGCTGCAGTCTCATGATTGCTACAGCAGGACTTTGGGAGCTTGGAGAAGGCGGGGCTGCCTGAAAATTTCTCTCATTCCACGTAGCATCAGGGCTTTCTCATGACCAAGTGTGTGGTTTTGGCTTCCTGAAAGACTGAGACCACAGAGGGGAGTGCCAAAGATGTAAGACACGGAAATACTTTTTCTGTTAGCTAGCTTTAAAAATCATTTCTTCCATGGGTAGCAACCTACTCAGACATGAGTGGAGAACACGGTGCCCCTCTCACCATGGCAGGAGTGTCAAGATCATATTTTAAATGAGAATATGAAATATTATCATGGTTACATTTTGAAAATATGGAATTCCACATTGCTTTATCCATTGGAATGGAAAATAGAAGAAAGGAAGGATAGAAGAATTAAACCTAAATACATTAGAAATATAATTACAATAACAAGGCCAAACTATGAAACAGAGATCTGATTGTGAAGAGATACACAATTATATTATTCATCTGTGGATTACAATTGAAAAATAGGTTTATATCAAATGAAGGAATTAATGCAGCAGTCTCCAACCTTTTCGGTACCAAGTTTTGTGGAAGCGAATCTCTCCATGGAAGGAAGTAGGGGATACAGGGGGATGTAGGTGAAGCTCAGTTGGTGATGCCAGTGATGAGGAGCAGCTGGTAGCTATAAACACAGATGAAGCTGTGTTTCCCCTATCTCCTGCCAGTCCCCTCCTCCTGTGCAGCCACATTTTAAATTTCACAGAAGACAATTTTTCCCTGGACCCGGGGTGGGGAGGGAGGCAGAGCTCAGGACCTAACAGCCTCGGGGTCCACCGGGTCTGCAGCCTAAAGATTAGAGACCACAGAACTACTGGATGAATAGAAGATTAGAAACTGTTGAAATCTGTTTGAGAAGTTTAAATATAAAAATAAGTTATGAGTTTCTTCTTTCCAAAATAAATTTATATGTTATAACATTATTATGATTTATTTCCATTATTAATAGCATGGTCTTAGTTTGTTTTTACTTAACACTGATTGTACCAAATAGCAGTTCAAGTAAAATTAAAATAGCTATTTTATTATAAGCCCTGATAAAAAATAAATGAATGGATGGATAAATAAGTAGATAGGCCCACACATTCTTAAATTTCATCTGGTCAACAGGCTTTTTCTCTTACACTAGAGGGGATTTTAGTGACTCCAGTTGCCTTTAGTTCTGAACAAAGTGGCTTTTGGAATTTCTAATACATTTTTGAGTACTTGAAAAACATCAAGGAATTATAACTTAAAGTAGATACCATGTGCGGTAGCATGGCTGGTCAGTGGGCTTTTTATCACTTTTCTTTTGACCTTTCCATCATTTCTTGAAGGATTTCTACTGTTGCTGGCTGATGGGCAATTTACTTACATGTAATGTGACTCTTCCACTAGGCCCTATAATTGTAAACTTCTTTGAACGCTACCTGCACCTTCCTGAGTGGGTGTGAATGACAGGTCTGCAGATAATGGAGGTCATGACATGTGGAGACGATGGGCTCCTGCTCGGCTGTCCTTGACACAGCTTCTGCCTACTAATTGTTCTCCCTGTCTTCGTTTCTGAGTGTGAGACCCTCTGTGCATGAACAGATAATCTGTTTATGCCACAATTATACATGTATTTTTCAAATACATTATCTGCTTTTTCCTAGGCAAGTGTCTTTTAAGACATTTAATTACTTTTTAGTCATCACATAATCCCTTTAATCTAATCATGGAAATCTTTTACAGAAATAATATTTACTTAATTCTGTAAAAATATCATTTTTCTCCTTCCTCCTCAAGTCAGTTATATAGTCCTTATATTCACAGATATTATAATAATAGAACATATTATTCTATTCAGTCATTCCTTCTTACGGTGGAATTTTGCTTTACAGTGTATCTTGGCATCACTGTGTGATTCTCAGGCAGTCTCCTTCATGTAGTATCACAATATCAAACTCGACATTCTCTGCAACATCGACTCTCTCACTGTTTCTCACTACACTATGCGTATTCCAGCCAAACTGGAGTTCTTTATTCTTGGAAGTTGGCTTTTTTTTTTTTTTTGCATGAAGACATTCGAGAAAGTTTTTCCATATTTTGGAAAAAGAAAAAAATTCATCTTCCTAACTCCCAGTGGTACCTGGATACAAATCTTGTATTCTAGATCTCTCTTTAACCATTCTTTCCTCAGTAAAGACTGACACGACTATCCCTAGTTGTAAATTAGGTTCCTATTCTGTGATCTCATAGAAATTCACACTTTCTCTCAGTTTCTCATCTCTCTTTCCCCTCATGCTCCCTCTCTGTATATGCTTGTGTGTTGCACACACACACATACACTATCACATCTTTAGTTGACTATCTTACACGGTAGACTATAAACTTAATGAGGACAGAAACCAAGTTTTCCTCACACCATCTGATCACCAGGACTTTACACAGTACCTGGTCCATTGTAAGTACACAATAAACAATGAATAAATACATTTGGAACTCTGAGGTATCTCAGGAATGTGTATTCCTAGTCTTTATTAACCCTTTGAAAACATGCTCTCTTGGAAAGAAAAGCTACGTAAATACAGACAAAAATTAAGAAACAAAAGAAATGTCAGAGTCAGCCGTGGAAGGGAGAGGAGGAATGAAAAACTTTAAAGGGGAGCACACAGTGGTCCATTCCCAGAGTAAAGGAAATGGGCTACAATCTGAGAGACTGAAGAGAATGTCCAGCACCTAATATCCAGATCACTAACTGTCTCCTTTCCACAGTTTTATGAAATGAGTATATTTAATGTTTTATAACAAAAATATGAATATTTACTCTACTATAACCAAAGTGGAAGTTTTATTTTAATGAGAAATCTAAGCTTACTAAGATTAGCACCAAAGATATTTTTATTTTTTTAATTTTAAAATGCTTTGACATATTTTTAGTTATTCGTCTTCACACTGCAGTTTGAATGAGTTTCACACCATTGACCCATATCATAAAGTGTAAAAAAAAGCTCTGAAAATGTCCCCAGTTTGTGCTTGTGGAGAGCCCCTCCTGGTGATCTCTGAAATGCACCCTCTTGTCATTTCCTCCTACTTTGTTTAGTTATTTACCCTGTTTCAAACAGAAATGTAAAATAGCTTCCGCACATCTCTTCACTTGCTTCTTATCCATTTGACGTCCTCCAAAGTGCTTCTAAAGTGTTCTTCCAGAATTTATCATAGCACCCAGAGTTAAATCTTTCTGTGGTTTACCATCACACTCAGCCGAAGGTTGAGGATAATTTGTTGCCTGTCTTATTTATATTCCTTTTTCCATTCTGCCACCCTCTTCTCGCTCCACTTTTGATTATTTATAGACGCTTGAAAATGACCTTCACTCTCACTCCTCTGGGACGCCATACAGATTTTTACTGTCTAGCATGACTTTTCCCACATTCTACACTTGGTTAAATGCCACTTATGTTCAAACACACAGTTTAAGCATCAGCTTCAGAGTCTATTGTGATCCCTTTGAATGAGTTACCTCTATTTCTTTAATTTTCCAAAATATGCTTATTGTATCCTGCATTATAACACAGACATGCATTGCTTAATGAAGGGGATACATCCTGAGGTAAGCAGCTGGTTTTGTCACTGTGGAAATGTCACAGAGTGGACTTATTCAAACGTAGGTAGTATAGCCCTGTACACAACCGGGTTATGTTATAGCCTGTTGCTTCTGGGCCACAAACAAGTACACCGTGTCACTGTGCTGAATATTTTAGGCAATTAGAACACATGGCAAGTATTTTAATGTATAAACATATCTCAACATAGAAAAGGTACAGTAAAAATATAGTATAAAAGATGAAAAATGGCACACCCACACAGGGTACTTAACATGAATGGCACTTCTATGGAGGATGTTCTGAGTGAGTCAGCGAGTGCGGGGTGAGTGGGTGTGAAGGCCCCGGGCCTCACTGTATATTACTGTAGACTTTATAAACATTGTACACCTAGGCTATACTTAATTTATAAAATAATTTTCTTTCTTCAATAATAAATTAACTTTTGTGTATCATAACTTTTTCACTTTATATACATTTTAACTTTTTGAACTTGCTGATTCTTCTGTATAATAGTTTAAAACATAAACACATTTCACAGCTATCCCAAAATATTTTGTTTTCTTTCTTTTTTTAGGTTATAAAAGTATAAATTTATTGTATGTTGGAGAGAAAGAAGGGAGTGGGGGGGGCGATGAGTGAGAAAAACAGAAGAGAGCAGAGGGCAGGGAGTGAAAGACGGGAGGATGGGGTGGGGCGAAGAGAGAAAAGGTACCAGGGAAGTGCATGGCATACCAAAAAAAGAAGGGAAGAATTCCCGTCTTGTTTTTCTTTCTTTATACCCTTACTTTAGAAATTTTTTCTAATTTTAAAGCTTTTTATTACTTTAAAAATTTTTTGTTAAAATATAAAACACATCAAACATACCCCTAGTTGCCCACAGGGTTAAACCCATCAATATCATTGTCTTCTACCTCCATGTCCTGTCCCATGGGAAGATCTTCAGAAGCAGTAATATTTATGTCACTGTCACCTTCTAGGACAGCAATGCCTTCATCAGGAATACTTGCTTAAAGACCTATGGTTAACAAGTTTAGTAACCAGTGGGAGCATACTCTAAAATAACAACAAAAATATATAATAGTAACAGAAAAAACTAGTGACAGGTTTTTTTGATATTGTTGTCCTGTGTCATGTACCACACACACATAATTATACTTCAAATGTGCTATTCAACAAATAAGCGCATGTTCTTTACACCAGGATCACCACAAACTCATCAGTAGTATGTTGTGCTGAGATGTAAAAGTAGCCATAATGTCACTATACATAGGAATTTTTCAGCTCTCCTGTGATCTTGTGTGACCACTGCTGTAGATGCTATCCACAATTGACAGACACATCATTAGGTAGTTCTTGATTTTACTTTTGGTTCTTATTATAATATTCCACTCCTATACTATACACATTTTCTGATATTAGAGATATTTTCTGAGTTCTTAACTCTGGACCTGGCGTATCATATGCATTATAGCATGTGGTTTGGATAATATGGTTTTATCTATGATCCTGTAAATTCCAAATGAGAAATATCCATTTGAATTTGCGTAAGAAAAAAATTGACAGAGGAGTGAATTAAAATATCTAATGAATCCAAGTAAAATCAAACAAATAGGAACATGAAATGTTATTATTTATTTTTCTCTGTTCTTTTCTACTTCTCCCCTACCTTTTTCCTTTTTTTTTTTTTTTTAATTATAGGGTAATATGAGGGTACATACAATTGGGTTACACTATTTGCATTTGTAAGGTAAAGTCCAAAGCCTGGGTTGTAGTTGAGTACTTCACCCAGGGGTGTGTCATATGCCCCTACATTTTCCCTGACAGATGGAAACTAGTGGAGCTTCTTTCTTGAATTTACTTGTGTTTTCCTCTTGTGTGGGCTGATAGTTGTTGGTCTACTTCTAATCTTCAGACACTTTACTCAGGAGAATATTCTTCAAAGTTGACCAGGTAAATACCAAAGATACAAAGTCTCCATCTTTTCTTATAGATGAATTGCATTCTGTGGTATAAATGTACAAAAGTTTATTAATCCATTTATGGTTTGATGAGCACTTGGGTTTCCATGTCCTTGCAACTGTAAATAGAACCACTATTAGCAGTCAAGTGCAAACGTCCTTTGGTAAAATGATTTTTTATTCTTCTGGGTAGAAAACTATTAATGGGATTGCAGGGTCAAATAGGAGGTCTACTTTTAGTTCTTTGTGGATTCTCCATACTTCTTTTCAAAAAGGCAATCCCATCAATAGTGCATCAGTGTAACCGTCTCTCTGCACCCATTCCAGCATCTGCAGCTTTGAGACTTTGTGATTTGGGCTATTCTCAATGGGATTAGGTGATATCTTATGTTAGGTGATATCTAACCTATCTTATTGTTAGGTGATATCTTACAATATTTCCTTTATGCACTCATGAATTGAAGGCCACTTCGTTGATTCCACATTTTGCAATTGTGATGAATTGTGCTGCAATAAATATTGGAGAGCAGGTGTCTTTCTCATAAAGTGACCTCAGTTCCTTTAGGTAGATACCCAGTAGTGGGCTTGTAGGATCAAATGGTAGGTCTACTATACTTTATTTTAGGAATCTTCATACTGCTTTTATAGAGGTTGTACTAATTTACAGCCCCACCAACAGTGTATAAACATTCCTTCTTTTTGGCATCCACACAAGCATCTATTGTTTTTTAACTATTTAATAATGGTCATTTTGAGAAGGGTAAGGTGGTTATCTCCTTATAGTTTCTATTTGCATTTCCTTGATGACAGGTGATGTTGAGCAGCTTTTCATATATTTGTCAGCCATTTATCTATCTTCTTTCAAAAAAACTTTATGTCATCAGCTCATTTTAAAAATTTTTTTATTCTTGCTGATCTGTTTGAGTTCTTTGTAGATTAAAGATCTTAGTCCATTGTTGGAAATATAGTTTTCAAATATAGTAAAACCTCTATAAGTTGACCACCTATGGGGCTATATCAAACCGGTCAATACACAAAGTCGGTCAACATAAGGAACCAAGTTTACTGTACTAATATGTGCATCTGATGCATGTCTGGTTTATGAAAATGAGGTCAACTGAAGGAGGTGGTCAGTTATGTTGGTTCTACTCTATTTCTTCCATTCCTCAGGTTGTCTGTTCAACCTTCTTGGCTCAAGTAATCCTCTTGCCTCAGCCTCCCAAGTAGCTGGGACTACAGATCCCCAACACAACACCCAGCTAATTTTTCTATTCTTATTAGAGATGAGTCACACTGTTGTTCTGGTTGGTCTCAAACTCCTGAGTTCAAGTGGTCCACCACCTGGGCCTCCTGGAGCACTAGGATTACAGGCATGAGCCATTGCTCTGACCTGATTCATATTTTTTAAATAGGAAAATGTCAGTGAAGTAAAGTTCAGAAATGGGTTGGAAGTGGGTCAGGATTGTAGCTGAACCCATTATTAGGCAATTAAAATATTATGTTTAAAATCTATGTAAAAATTACTCCTTGCCGACACTATGTTTGTGTAAAACTGATTATGTGAAAAAGGTCTGCTTTTAAGGATGGATAAAGTGAGAACATTATCACAACTCAAGAAAAAAATCAAGTTGAGAGTTAAATATTTACTTCTGGATAACTGAGGAGGCCCAGAAAATTAACTTTTGGGAAAACTATAATAAAGAATAAATAAAATCAAAGTTCACTCTTGAGAATCATGAGTAAAATCACAAGCTATACAAAATTAAGATCCAGGAAGATAAGGGGAAAGTTTGTCCAATGCCTGAGCTTATGCTTTCTTGATAGAAATTAATAAATATATTTACAGATATAAATTGTGGATTCTGAACTCCTTCATTCTTATTCTTAAAGTGATCAGATGTCAGCTACGCTGGATTGAAGTGGAAGTAATGGTAGACACAAGGGTTCAATTATCTGTTCAATTTTATTAGGTTATGGTTTTTATCAAATTTTAACACAGGCTTTTGCTGGTATCAAACATAAAAAGGGAAAGCTTTTCAATTTTTTTAAAAATATGACTCAGGGCAACATAAAATTATAAGTAACACTAGTCTTGTTTAGACTTTTTTCATATAATTTTATTTACTTAAATATGAAATACTCTTATAATAACCATAATGTAATTTAACAATCATGAGGCTTAGGTTGTAAATGTTGGCCTGTATGTATACACGTGTGTATATAATTTTTTCTGTGTTTTATAGATTAGGAATACCAGAAATATGGGCAGGGATACCATCATTAACCTGTGTCTCTAATTAAAATTATCATGTACTTTTCTAATGAACTTGAAAATTATGCATATATATATATATATGAAAATGGTTTTTATTTTATTTTGTTAGAAATATCTAAGATGGTGTCCTTCCTTAAACTTTAGTATAGTAAATTCCTAAATCACATTTCTTCTATTATAAAAGTGTGATTTCAAAAATAGATAGAATAAAATTATGTGTATCTTTAGGTCTAAAGGATTTAAAAAGAAGCAGAGGATATATTTAGATAGATATCATTTAATATTTAATCTAAAGAGTATTTAAAACTTAATTTAAGTTGAAGTAACAAATCTTATTAATAGAACTTCTGGAACGGAAAATCCATGATAATGTATCAACTTATGAGCTTTTGCAGAAGAGATCCTTGAATGCAAATCATTCTATTTATAAACCAAATTATGTTGAGTAAATTATTGACTAATTACATATATTTTTTCTCATCCCTGAACTTAGGTAAATTCTACCTACTGAAAAGGGTTGTTGTAACAAAACAATAGTAGAAAAATACTTGCCAAATAGAAGGTGATCGATGAATTTGATGACCTTATCTTTGCATTCTGTTCCAAAGAGAAGCAATGCTCATACTTTAAAGCATACTGTTCCAGTTTTTACCTGGCATTTTATGGAAACATTTCCATTATTTCCTTTAATTAAATCAAGTTGAACTACACTTGAACTTAATATTGTATTACCTATAAATAAAAGTGTTTATTAAGCAGATTACAAGGTAAATATAATATTAAGATTATTATATGAATGAAGAAAATACTAAAATATTAATCATAGTTTCCTAGCTTTGGAAAGATCCTTAGGGAATAAGTATCTAATTACTTTATGTTATAGATTAAAAAGCAATTATTTTCCTATATCACTCTTATGTATTTATTCATTTTGTATTACAGGAAATAAATCTTTTTAGCTCTCTGAGATAAAAAGGAAAAAAGTTAACTTGGAAGACTGTAATAAAGCTCCAAAAGTGGCACTGTATTTGAATGTGCTTGAAAAAAATTTAAGCCTTAAAATAAATATGTTACTTTCGGGCTGTGCCTGTGGCTCAAAGGATTAGGGCTCTGGCCTCACATACTGGAGGTGGTGGGTTCAAACCCAGCCCCGGCCAAAAACCACACACACACACACAAAAAGAATATGTTATTATCAATATATAATAGGTATCCATAGTAGGTAAATTCTCCACTTAGTGTAGTAGGCTAAGCCACTTAGTAAGACTTGAAAGAAGCATTGCCGTCTTCACCAGTGCTCTCTACGCCTCCTATATGAATAGATGAAAGACCCTATACATTCATCTTATACAATTAGCACCTGTATGTTGGCCCATCATGGGAAAAGCCCTATGATGACAGTAAAAGAAAAAGAAGGCAATCTCCTACTCAAACCTCTAAAAAAGCCTACATCTTTTGAGTTTCAGAAAGAATCAGACTGAAAAAAAAAAAAAAACCCTCGTTTAAATTCCTTCTCACTGTAGATGTCTCCACACACACGTTACTTCCTTCAGAAATCTTCCCTGACGCACTTTCTCACCCCTTAGTCTCAACTAAATTCTTTTCATACGTTTTCTATTGATTATAAAAGTTATTAAATTTTTTAACTAACCTATTTCATGCTTTTCTTTCTTCCTGCTTGTTAAATTTAACAAAATAATGATTATCTTTTATCTTTTTATTCCTCTGATCTGTTACATTTCCTTTTATTGTTTCTGGCATAGAGGGCTCCACTTTTTCTTCATTCTTTCCTTGTGTGTGTATAGATTAAATTTTCTTTACTTTTTCATTTTCAAAATAAATTTATGCTCCATTACTTTGAATAATTCTATAAAATATTCACTTATCAGGCAACTCGGAAAGTGCAATGTGCATCATAGTGAGGATGGGTACATAGAAATAACAACACAACATTTTGCTTTTTATGAAAAAATTAAGTTTAACCAAAATTGCAAAGCTTGATTAATCCTGGCTTTTAGGATCATGGATTAAAAATCCATGGATCAAAGAATCATGGAGTTTTTGTTAGCAAATTCCAAGTTAATAATCATAATATTGATCATGATAAAATAATGAGTTAACTAAGGAATATATCTAAAGAGGCAAGAGGATAGGAGTAACGTAGCTTTAGAGAGTAATTAAATCATTGTCTAAAAATGTACAAGCAGGAAAATTTAAAGAAAAGTCTATTCTTTCTTCTAGATTATTATAGCTGTCTTTTGACAAGTCTTTTTCCTGACTCTGAATTATAGTAGAACCTCTGTAAGTTGGCCACCAAAAGGACTATAACAAACTGGTCAATATACAGAGGTGGTCAGCATAAGGAACTAGGCCTATTGTCCTGATAATGTGCATGAGGTACATGTCTGGTCATGAAAATTAGGTCAACATAAGAAGGGGTCAATGTAGGGAGGTTGCCAACCATGGAGGTTACACTGTATTTAAAAACCTCTTCATCTTTTCTGCTAAAGTTAACTTTTCAAAACATAGGCCACATAATATTCCTTCTCAGAAACCTTTTATAACTCACCATTGATTACAGAATAAAGTCCTTTAAAAACTTTCTATAACCTGCCGGTTTTAATTTATTACATCTTTTACCCAAGTATTAAAAATTGTCCTTTCTCCGTATTTTGCTAACAATGGAGTTCAATCACATTTTAGAGCAAACAATTCATTTGTCCTATTTTATTTTCAAGAAGTGTGTTTACATATGCGGAATACATATATATCTAAATATTTTTTAACATAAATTTAATTTTTAACATCCAAACCTCTTCTTTTTTTAAAAAAATCAACTTTTGATAAAAAGGAGTCATCTCTGGAATCTGGGATATATCAGTTGTATTGTTCTGTTACAAATTAATCGATCCCCAATGCAGAAAATAATTAAAAATTTTAACATTAATACTCCTATTATTTTAAAATTTTATTTTAGGATGTTTTTCACTTATTTGTGATATAGTCATGTATGTTTCAAATGCTAAAAAAAAAAAACAGTTTCAGTATTTCAAATCTTTGACTATCTTTTATAAAGAAAAAACTTTATTTGCCAGTGAGATATATTTTAAAATAAAGTGTGTACGTCTCTGTAGGTTGGAAATATCTTATTTAATATGTAAAGAGAAATGTTCCAGAATCTGATGTTATTTGCATTTGGTTTCTGCTAACGACCTCATTTTTCACTCCTGCAGGTAAACCCTAAAATAGTCCTGTCACTGTGATTCATTGAGAGAGACTTACCTAATCACATGCTTGTATTAATAATTTTTGTTACACTTTATACTTTCGTGGTTTTAAGAGGTCAACATTTATCATCTTGTATCTTGTTGGGCAGCACTTCTCTGTGAAAAGCTAAAAATTGAATTGATTTCTCAACTTTATCGAGACATGAGCACACTGGTGAGATGTCATTGGTCATGTCTGCCTCGTATTTGCCTTTACCTCTCAGTGTTTTCTCCTGTGTAGAAGATATTTGTGCTGTAGACCTTTTGTGTGGCAGTAGGGTAGTAGGCAGTTTACTGTGGCATGGATATTGACATTTGGAAATCACATAGAGTAAAATGGCTGAAGTTTGAAGCTGTTGGGAAACCATTATATAAGAAATGTGGTTGAAGGCGCTAAAGAATTTTGACCTGAGAAGAGAATAATTAAAGGGACACAAAACGTTTTTAAATATTTGACAAGGGGGAATTTGTAACAGGTGTCATTTCTTTAGGGCTCACCACTGCTGTGCTTCAGAGAAACATAATATTCCCTCAAAAATAAGAGGTTTTTTAAACTTAAATGTGCATATGAGCCACCTAGTGTCTTGTAAAAATGAAGATTCTGCTTTTGTGGATGTTGGGTGGGAGGGGAGATTCTGAATTTTTAACAAACTCAGGTGTGCCAATTTTGCTGCTCCAGAGATAACATTTAGTGACTGCCAAAGAACTACTGCCTTTGTTCACTTGATGGTGAGCAAGGGCTGGAGAGGAGTCAGTTGGGTGTGGACACACGTCTGAAAGATCAGCACTCACGGTTGATGCCCGCCACAAGGAAAGTTCTATTGAGGAAGTCAGCTTGGGAGTTTCCAGGAAGTCTGAGGCCTAGATAAACTCACATTCCGAAGAAATCAGTGGCTTATTTGCTTGTGATTGGTGAGACTGAAGAGTAATTAGAATCAGAAATCACGAAGAGTATTTTGGGGGTTAGTCAAAACTTGCAGCATATCTTTGAATGGCAATGCTTTAAAGAAGCTAAATATCAAGGCACATGCGTTAAACAGTAGGGCTCAAAACATCCCGTCAAACTAAAGGAAATATAAACGTAATCCTGGAAAGAAAGCCAGATGGCATCAGTATTAAGAGGAAAAAACGTGATTAAAAAGCAGCTCAGAGACAAATTGCACCTGATGACAAACAAATGGCAAGATTTAAATTTGGGTGCAACTAACAAAATTAATTGATTCCCCCCCCCCATACACACACTTGCATACCACTTTTTGGTTATTAAATGAACTATATTACTACTTGCCTTCCTATTAAAATATATTTCTTAAACCAAGTTATGGAAATAGCAGGATTAGGAACAACAGAAAATACAAAAAAGTCAATTTCAGGTCACTGTAATTCTTTTCTTAAGCATAATGAGTGTCCCTAAATAAGAAACAAAAAAAATCACAGTAGAAGGCCTCATATTCTAGTGTACCTTGCAACTGGTGAAAACATTAGAACTACTGTGTCTTTCGTAGAGGTTAAGGATTTTCTGTTTCAGACAAATGATTCATAGCTAAATTTCAAAATTCTCTTCCCTAATGTACAATTAGGGAAATTGATTAGGGTGCTAAGATTTTAAATAGAAGTTATGTATTGCGTGGGTCCTTATCATTTTTTGGCTCCTTACTGCACAGTGCTGCTGTAGGTTCACATATAGACATTTCTAAATTAAACATGTCATCCTCAGAGTGGGAAATTTCTAATAGTTTTCTTGCTGACACTCACAAATTCCCTTATATATGTAATTGTGTTGTATGTATTAACATCTACCCTTCTAAAGGTATTCCTGTCATTATTTTATCTAAATATCCATTATAGACATGTGTACTATTATTTCTTTACATTCACTTGTCTCTTCAGTTAAACTATTTATTCATCATTCTATGAACCGATTTGGGCTTTTCTACTTCCTTACTTTACTTATTACTTAATTTTATGACTATTTTAAATACCAATTACCTTTATCCTGAAAACATTTTTTTCCTGGTTCTAAATATCTGGTTATCTATCTGATTATTTAATTTCCTCTATTCGTTACAGGCTGAATTGTCTTCCAAATTCATATGTTCAAGTCCTAATAGAATGCCAGAATGTGACTGTATCTGAAAACAGGATCTTCAAAGTAGTAAGTTAGAAAGAGGACATATAGGGGCTGTGTTTTAATATGACCGGTGTTCATATGAGAAGAGGAAATTAGTGCACAGATAACACAGATCAGTGGGCAACTGTGTGGTGACGCTCTGAGAAAACTGCCACCTCTAAGACCAGGCGAAAGGCCTTCAGAGGACACCAAACCTGCACACACCTCATCTTAACTGACAGCCTGCAGAAGCATGAGAAAAAACCTTTACATTTTTTAAGGCACCCAGTCTGTGTCTGTGGTATTTAATGTTTCGGCAGCCTTAGCAAACAAACTACCCATCACTGCAAGAAGTATCTTGAGAAAGACCTAATTTTCATGAGTCTCTGGTTTTCTCTGCTCCTCGAGGGTAGTAGCACCTAAACTAATGATCATACCTGGAGATTTTTAGGGGTATAAATGTGGTATAGAATATATTCTATTGTATTGTAAATCCTGACCGTATGTTTAACATTGCTGTACATACTGGTCTAGACCTGGTTGAATATTTCAGAGGATATGGCAAATGTACAGACCAATTTCCCAGGGGTTATTATAAACCTTTCACATGTAATTATAGAAATAAACAATATAGTAATAAAAACAATGCTTTAATATAGTTCTCAAAATATTTTTACTATCTTATATGCCTTATTATGTATCTATATATAGATAGATTTTGTATATGTACAGATAGATGGGAAAATAGAGTTGATTCTATGTGTGTTTATAAGGTATATAGATACACACTGTATACGAACAGGCATATCAGAACTGTTGGGAAGTATCCAGCCATGCCTGTGTCTTTTTCAGAGTGCATGACTGAATACTTTCTGGGCAGCCCTCCTACATTATGTTCAAATTCTGCCTTTGGAGTCATTGTTTTTGGACATCATTATTGTTTCATATTTGTATATCATTAAATTATCTGAAAACCCTATAATGTGTGAAATAGATCACTCGAAATTTCAACAGAAATGTTTAACAGATTGTTCAGAATACTCCATAAATGGCTGGGTTTTTTTTTTCTTTTTTTTTTTTTTTTTTGGCAGGGGTTGGGCTTGAACCCACCACCCCGAGTATGTGAGGCTGGCGCCCTACTACTTGAAACACAGGCAACCCCAAATGGCTGTTAAACTACATCTTTTATATATGTGAGGTCAAGAATGGAAAACTAAACCCCTATCTCCTTTTTTGAGTTAGAGTTTTGCAAGCCCCCTGCACATTATTATTATCTGGGAGAACATGTTAAACATAGCTCTGAGGCTACATTTCCAGAGAGTTTGATTCAATTGTTCTGGGTGTATCATGAACATCAGTATTTTCTTTTAAGGTCCTAAGTGAGTCTATAGTCAGTCAAGGTAAAAACTTCTTTGGTACAAATACGTTTTTAGTTCTATATAACCTTTAGGAGCTCAGTTAAAAAGCAACTTATAACATTAGTGCATCATTTTATTTACCTTAAAGATCATTTTGCTTCTTCATTTCTCAGTTGAAAAAAATGTATTTTGCAAAGAAATCATGTAGCAGATTTGAGGACTGTTGAAGGATACACAATGATTTTGTTTAACTACTTACTTAGTGATCGTGTCTGCCAATTTTATGTGCAGAGGCCTGAAGAGTTTAGGGAGACGCTAGGACAAGACAAATAGCACTACTTAGTCTCTGTAGGAATAGTACAATTTCTCAGGTGATGGTAGATTTGTATGGGCTGAATCGTATTTGAAATAAATTAAAACACGACATTTGTGAAATGGGATATTTTTAATTCTGTGTAATGAAAAAAAAAACTACCCTTGGTACTGAAAGTTGACCTATTCTGAGGTAAAGCACAGGTTGAATGAAACATATACAATTTTGTGTATAACCTAAAATTAGATGGTAATTGAAGGGCTATTCTATTTTTAGTTATCATAGAAACCCTACCATATACTTATTCAAGACAGGATTTTTGGCCTTCTTTCATACTTTATCTGCATACATGGTGAATAAATGACACTATTGTTGTTCCACCAGTCAATCTAAATACTGACTGACTGAAAGCTCCCACAGAAGAGGTTATTGTGACTTTTCCTTCTCCTGACTTGGTTGGTTGTTAGTTCCCAGAGGTGTATAAAAAGGCAAATCTTATCTATAACAGTAAATTTGCAGTTTGGGGCTCATCTCTTTAAAAAAAAAAAAAAGAGGGAGTGGATTTTTTCTATACATTTTTTAATTCTTTTTTTTGACATCTTCAAGTAAATCTAAAGAAAAAGCTTTTTACAAATACGAAGTCTATCATCAATCAGAATTTACAAATTTGGAAGCTAAATTTTGGGCAACTTTGTCACATGTCAGAGAAAAATATTTTGCCTGAACTGTGTCAATTTCTTAAATTAAAAATCTGCATGATCAAATAGAAGTAATCTTTGATATTAAAGTTTACTGTAACACAGTAACTCAAAATGAAAATATTGATTATCATACACTTGAAGCACAGTATTCTACATTTAAGTTAAATGATAAATATCCAGGTTAAAGCATTTTTATACCTGGATAACTCAATTTGGGGAATCTAAAAAGTATTAACATAGAAATGAGAATATTTAACTATAGTGAGCAACATTACTAACTGTTAAAATCTGTTATAAAATTATTTAGACAGGTTTTTAGATTTGCAAAATATAGATTCCCATGTAGATCCAATATGTCTGGTGCTGTTAGCTTTCTTATGTTTCTTTCTGATACATTTGATTTTCACAGGAAATACATATTTTCCTTAGAAGAGAAAAGACTGATTAAAAGAAACATTGTCATTAAATGTAATATTTTTGTGTCTTCATTTTAGTTATAAAGTTTCAACTAAGTAATTATATTTATTTCTTCCTTAAGTGATGACTTGATATAATTTAGATATCCCTCAGAAGAAATGTCCTCCAAAGACTAATTTGAGCTATAAATTACTGACCTAAGATTATAAGCAGTGTCACATTTGGCTTTATTTTAAAGAAATGGTTTCCATTTAATTGATGCACCACATAAGATGAGATGCTTCAGCAAGGTGCCTAGCAGTGTACAAGCTAGAATAAAATCTGCCATATGTTTGAAGGTACATTTAGAAATTGTGAAAAATGTTTCCTTTGTTTTCAGCCATTTTATGAAAACGGAATAAGTGCATATGGATCCAGGCCACATTACCATATTCATGTGTTCAGTATAAACACTGAATTATCTTCCAGATATGACATTTCTAGGTGTGGTTACCAAATGACCGAAGTCAACTTCTTTCTTTACCTAAGAGAGCCAAACAAAAGACAATGGTTTGGATTAATCACATCCCAAAATTGTAGGAAGCAAATAATGTACTATTTAGTTTATGAATTTAAACGGTGTGCACTGGATACTTCAAAGTTTTCATGAAAATTTGCTTTTCATAAAAAGTGCAGCTTTGATATTAATTTAATCAGAAGGAATTTGTATTTAAAAGGAAGAGATAGACCGCAATTATAAACTTGTGTGAGGCTCTTAGCCCAATTCATGTGCTGATGCTTGGGGTTACAGCCACATTATTAAAATATAGCGTCTGGCTCTTGAATTTTCCAAAGCAATAAAGGAGATCTCTGAAGGACAACAAAGGAAGGGGAAAGAAGCGAGTTCCCTGCTTCTGAAATAAATGCAAATGGCATCTCCATTCATTTCATTCACAGCAATCTGTCACCTTTTAGTTTCTCTCTCCAGATAGAAATAGGAGATAATACTGGAAATAGTAGTGCATAAGTGGACAGGGCCCGACCATTAAAATGTTTACCATTTCCAGAATGATGCCTGCAGATGTTACAAAATTGAAACTGGATAGGTGTTAGAATTGCTGCTGGTTTCTATTCATTTGAATGGCAGCAACCCAGAACTCTGTTTTACGGTTTCTTGTGGAGGGGCAATCCATTATCTTTTTTTTCCCTCCCTGGGATCAAATAGTATTTCTGTGAGGATTACATCCCTGTAGTATGCGGCCGTGGAACCAATGCTATGAGGTTTGAATGTCAAGCTTATTTCTAAATGCAACTCCTTTACAATTGCAGAGTTGACTTAGAAATTGAAATCCCAGTAATGTAATTGATTTTTAAAAGTTTTGAATAGAAAACTCTTCTTTCAAAATAAGCATTAAAAAGACTCATAAGAAATAAAAAATAGCAGAAAAAAGTATGTTCCTTTTTTTTTTATCATCTGGAATACTTGAAAGATTGCATAGAGTCCAAATAATGATATTTACATACTAGTTTTGTGCAAGTAATTTTGTCAGCAGTTTTTTTTGTAAATGAAGAAAATGAAGCATGGAAAGGTTAAGTATGTTTTTTCCAAAATTCTCACACTTAGCCTGCGGTTATAAAACTTAGTGATTTCTGGAGACAATAGTCTATCTGGCTTTGAATGATGCTCTTAAAATAAAACCTATATAAAAGTCATATTTGTTTTAGAAGGAAGTAATTTTTCTTCTATAATAAAAGACAACCAAATTTCACAGGAAAAACACTGCAGAATATTATTCTCAGACATATTTAAAAATATTATAGAGCTTTATGTCCAGGAAACAATTCTTATTAACTTTCATTTGCAGAGTAAGATCATATTGTATATAAATGGCTTCCCTGCTTCTCCCCAACCTCTTTATACTGTAACATTATGGAAAAAAAAATTACATTTTCTGGCTTCAACTTTCCTTTTCTTCTTTCCAAACTCTGTTTGAATCAGATGTTTATTCCTACTTATGTAAATATTCTCCACAAAGTTATCAAAAAGCTCCGAACTGTGTCCTCTCAGGACGGTTCTCAGTGCTCATCTCCCTACTTCGCAGTATTTGACGTAGTAGATCACTCGTTTTTCTAGAAACAAATTCTTCATTTGGCTTTAAGGATATCAGAATCTCCTAGTATAGTTACTACTGTTTCTCATTCTTCTGTGCTAGTTTCACTTTAGTTCTTCACCCTCTGAATAGTTAGGTAATCCAAGAACTATTTTTATCCACATTATAGCCTTAGCAATCCTCTTTCATAAGTAAATACCATTCATACGTTCATGAGACCACCAACTTTAGGTTATCTAAAACCTGCACATCTCTTGTCAGATTTCTTAAGTAACTTAATTGCTTGATAATCCCATTTGTCATCCTAAATAAGTAACTCAAATTTAATATGTTACAAACCGAGCAAAATTTTAATTTTTCCCTCTTTGCCAGAAATCTTGATGCTGGTTTCTCTAACACAGACCGTAGTTAAAAAAAAAAAAAAATTACAGAATACTACTTCCAAGTGTATATTATTTTCTTTCTATTTTTTTCTTTTTTATTTCAAATTAATATGAGGGTACAAATGTTTATGTTACATTGTTGTTTTCAATTCTAAGGTAAAGTTCAAGTTGTAGTTGAGCCATTCACCCAGGGGGCGTGCTGAACACCCTCACATTGTGCACATCAGGGGAGACCCCAGCACTTGCCTTCCTCTTGTGGAGGCCCACAGCCATGGGGTAGCAAAGAGCCAAAGCTACGACAGTGGCTGGAATCTCTGATGGCTGTTATAGTGGAAGGTCCAGGTATATTTCAAAACATTATAGAATATTGTTAGAACATTATAGAAAAGTGTTAACTATGATTTGCAAAGAAAAATCAGATTGTATATTAATCATCAAATCATATTATTTTATGCTTATCTATAAATTTCTATAATCTGCATTACCCTATACATATTGAATAAAATGGTTCTAGTGCTATTATCCTGACACTAGGAAAATATAGTTAGGCAAATCTCCTAGCCTTCTATCCAAGGAAATTACTGTTCTTAAATTCCCTTATGAATAGCATGGAACATGTAAAACCACTTTTAAGTATTAACAGTCTCAGAGTTTAATGAATACATATATTTCTTCCAGGTTTTAAAGGAGAATCAGAAATTACTATCATCATTTAAAATAACAAACTGCATTTCTGAACCTCTTCATGTCAGGTAGAAGCTTAACAATAAGTAGGTCTAGCTATGTTTAATCAGGATTTCTGATGGCAAAGTGATGATAGTAAGTCTAAAATAGTTTCTCAAGAAAAATGCTATTAAAAAGAGAGAGAGAGAGAAAACCAACATCAAACGGAAATGAAAGAAGTGACGAACTAGGAAAAGTTAAGAGTCAAAAATAACAGAAGTATTCAATGGATCTTAGTTTGAATAAGATGACACACCAAAACTTTAAGGATGTAAGTTCACTGAGCATAGAGCCGCCATGTGTTTTGTCCTCTTCTACGTCTATAGGTCTAAAAAAGAAGCCGACAGACATTCAAGCTTTTCGGAATGAATGAGATATTGCTGTGACCTATTCCAACCCTGAACGTGTATTTGCACATTCATTCCAGATTCATTTAGAGGAGCTGAATCAGGAACCACGATCCCAAACTTATTTATGAGCATATTATATAAAAGGAGAAAAGATTTTGTGTAAGTCAGCTTGTCTTCTTTTTATTTCTTCCTCTTTTTTCTTTCCTTTCCTTCTCTCTCTCTCTTTCTTCTTCTGTCTCTCTCTTTCATGTTGATCAATCTGCAAAGTGTAAAATATGGTGAACATGATTTCATGTGGAGTTTGTAAGTTATTTCAAAGACATAGCAGCTTGAGAATAAAAATTGTTTTTTTTTTTTCTCTTTCTCAAGTCTGATGTTCAGCTGTTTAGTGGATATAACATGAGTTTCTTTTGAGTTGCCTTTCTTCATATAATCTTGAATCTTAAAAAGTATGTCAAGAATATCAGAGATTCTAATTTTAAATTGTCTTCAAACATCATACACAAATTGAACTTACACACTTTTTTGACTAATAGGCAATATTTGCCCACGTGTATTTTTTTCTTAGTAACCGCTTGAATAGACCTAAGTCAGCTAATCAGATTCTTATGAGCATTTTATCCTCAACCAAAAATAATAAAACAATTGCAACTCACACTGCTTGCCTCCAGATTGCTACCATTGAACAGTATGAGGTGATTTTCCCACCATCTGATGTTTTAAGCATCCATGGATAATTGCTCCATATTCTTATATTTAAATGATCTTTAGAAGATAACACTTTCTAAGTCTTCTTCCCAGAATGTTATGCAAGTAGCATTTTTACATAATCTACATAAGAATATGGAGCTTCACTAAAAGTTACTGGATTCCAAATATGATTTGAATATTATGTGTTAATAAAAATGTGAGCTGAATTTGACAATAATCCATATATTTCATCATATTTTCTTATTGACTTGGCATTTATTACTTTGTTCTAAAGTCCTGTTTTCCCTGAGGCTAAGCAAAGTCCCTACTTGAAGATATAATGGTTTGAAATGTTAACCAAAAGTCGCACTAATGTCTTATAAGAAATGTCGAAAATATTTTTGCAGAGTTGATAATGACATTATTTTGAAAGACGGTAGACAGTTTCTCCTCATTCACTTAATTCTCTGGTTTAACTGTGAACCACTGGAAATATGCAATACCCAGTATGAGGTTTATTATCTGAAAACAACATGAAGTATAGAACAGTATACCTTCTGTAGAAAAAAATGTACAGGCTTCCAATATTTTCATAAATGTTTTGTTTACTGTATTTTGACACTTCCATTTTCTTATCCTTACTTAATTGAAAGCTCGAAATTAAAGCTTATGTTGATTTCAAGGTATAACTGGTGATACATCAAAACAAAGTAAAACTAATATCTCACCCTTCCAAATAAACCTATCTTATGCCCCCACCATTAGCACTATGAGTTACCTCTCCTGGAGTAACTGACATTGCATACCCTTCAATCTAGTCACTTTCATCTTCTAACTTACTTTGAAAATTCCAAATGATTTTTTTCCAAATTATTGTGTTACATTTGCTAGAAGGGCAACACAATAAAGAAAAAAATGAATAGCAGCACATGTACTTACTTGAAAAATTCATTGAGCACTTACAGGACCTGAGGCTATAATAACAAACAAAACAGGCAAAATCCATGGCCTCAAGAAGCTACATGGGCTGATTAATAATAACCATTGAACAGTAAGGTTGATTAAAGATAAATTACATTGAAGAAAATAAGCAGAGTAAAAACAGAGTGACTAGAAGTGTTGTCTTGGGCAAGGTAACCTGGAAAGGGTTCTTTGTAGAGAGAACGCATCTTTTGATGAGACACCTGACAGCAGTTTAAGAGCTGGCCAAGAGTTTTCCTTAACCTGTGAGCAGCTTTTCATCATCTTAATCAGCTTGCACTTTTTATAAATTACTCCTTCAATATTAAGTGTTTATCTTCTTTATGTACATGGGAGAAGAACATTTCCCTCATAATGTTTCCATTTGAAACACCAAATGGAAAACACTGAGATAGAATTATGCTTGGGTGTTTAAGAAAGCAGGAACGCCAAGGTGGCTGAAGGAAAAATATCAGTGGAAGATGGTAGAAAATGCAACAATCATACAGCATTTTTTGGCTCCAGGATCAGAATACTACTAATAGCTTGGAAGGATTTTCTGAAGTCAATGGATAAAATATCAACCCTTACATTCATTAATTTTTTGCTCCACAAGTGTATCTGGTTCATTATTTCAATACACTTTTCCACCTGTATGTCACTATATATCAAAATACCAAAGTAGTATTTTTAAATCCAATACTCTCTGTGTATAAAATGGAGAACGGCACGATGATAATATGATGATGATTCTGATTTACTGAAAATGTCATAAACAAGATAATGAAAGTAAGATTAAATTGATATTGGAGGGGTAATTTATTAAAAGTAAAAATTTACTAAGGTGATGAAAAGCTACAGATAGAAAAGAAGCCGACAAATTGGATATCAAAGTGATTTTCGGTCAGGAATGCAATACGTAGAGACTATCAGTAGTTATAAAAAAAGACGAGTTGAAGTTTGTCTATTTAATATTCTGTATGTTATCTGAATACCACTATTTTGTTTTCATGTTATTTGTATAGAGTAGAAAGAGCATGGCCATAAAAATAAATAAATATTTACAAATATAAATATTATTTGCATTTGTCTGTAGGCAAACAACAGGTTATTTATGATTGTTTAAAAATTTATTTTAGTCTATATTTATGGTACCTCACTAGAGTGAATATTTGACTTTACAAAACTACTCTATGGAAAATATTTTCTAGAGATAATAGAGAACTAAGTCTGTGATACATTCAAAATAATATTGTCAGATGGAAGACATCTGGAGTATATTATCAAGCTCTATATTACACATCTCTCTTAAAATCAGAAGGTAATTAGGCAGGAGAGATAAAGAAGTAAAAGCATGTTTATTGACATAAGTTTACCAAGAATATGAATAAACTTACAAGAACAATCTGCTCTGAAAAAAAGGTGTTACCTTGAAATAACAAACTATAAGAAAGAGATTGTGAATTTTAATGGACTTTTCTTAAATAATGCCGGTGATTTTGATGCAAATGCTAATGTGGTATTTATATAATTCTCTAAATTGTTTTACGTAGATTTTTTTTTTAATACCAGTGAGCAATTTTTGTGTCCAGGAATAAAAAAGCCTACAGAAGAAAAATTACCATGCTTCATTTTCTCATAAGCCATTTATATTTCTCATTTTCCTAATGAGATTAACAGAATCATTTACCTTGTTGAACATTACTTCAAGAACTGCAGTTCTTGGAGCTAACGTTATTTTAAAATAAAAATGCTGCCTTTATCTTTCTAAGAATAACAATTTATTTGTTAAGGGTCTAGCATGTATTTTCCAGAGATCTAAATAGATTGCATGCTAATTTGGCAATTGATGGGAAAAACTGTTAATATAAGCATAAATTAAATTTATATAATCTATAGGTTAATAAAATTATAGTTATGTCTCTTTATCTGAACAAATTTTTATGTTTTTAAAATAATTTAAAACCATCATTTCAATGAAGTGCTCTATACCCTCAATGGCTATGCTAAATTATGTTGAATTTTAACAAATATATTGCTTAAGAATGATACAGACTAGAAGGTCATTGGCTCGGCGCCTGTGGCTCAATCGGCTAAGGCGCCAGCCACGTACACCTAAGGTGGCGGGTTCAAATCCCCAGCCCGGCCCGCCAAACAACAATGATGCCTGCAACCAAAAAAACTGGCCAGGCGTTGTGGCGGGTGCCTGTGGTCCCAACTACTTGGGAGGTGGAGGCAGGAGACTCGCTTGAGCCCAGGAGTTGGAGGTTGCTATGAGCTGTGATGCCATGGCACTCTACCCAGGGGGATAGCTTGAGGCTTCGTCTCAAAAAAAAAAA
>CAUYQV010144024.1:0-10486 GCA_963574575.1 Galagoides demidoff
ACACTTTATTTACCATAGGAAAAAGCACGCTCAGTCGCAGCATTAGTTCCTGGTAAGGACAGTGTGTATCCCACAATTTTTAGTGCATTATTGTATGGAACATGGTTTGTTTCAAAATGATGAAATATTTCTAAACATTTGTTCTTTATTGTGATTTTTGCTGATGCCCGAGAGTTAACCTTTTCCTTATCAATATATATTTTTTAATAATGATACCTCGTAAGTTGTAAGTGTCACTTTCAAGGCCAGCGCTAGACTTTTTGCTGCCACTATAAAATATAAATAATACGAGTACGGTCTGCTAAATTCATGAAAAATAAATAAATTACTTACCTAAATTATCTGAATAGCTAATTTGTTGACATCACTTGTTTAACTAGCACTAGCATGCAGTAGGATGTGTATCATCTGAGAGATAGTTACAAAATGTTTTCGTGGTTGCCAATGCCAAAAAATGCCATTGTTCATTAAGTTCAAACAATGGTGGTTGAATTCTAACAAGTGATCAACAATGCAAACTTTGATAAGCAGTTCTCGATAATCAGTTCTCAACAATTATTAGTTATTATTAAATTTTAACATTATAAAATTAACAAAAATAATATAAAACTCATATCCTGGTGAAATAGCCACATGGCAGTGTTGGGACCAGAATTGCTGCTGAGAGACCACCACACACATGTAAAGACAAAAAGTGCTTTATTTTGCAAGCAAATGCCTGGGCCACTCTTCCCTTCAGCGTGGCTGGAGGAAGGGTGACCCCCTAGTGAAGCAAGCTGAGGTTTTTAAAGCGCATAGAGGAATCTCTCGGGTGTTTTGTTGGGCTGGGCTGCTATTGGCTGAGCTGTTTATGGTTAGGGACCCTCTAGAGAGGTGGGGGCTACTTGTTTGTGCCAGACAGTTTGACTCCTTCTGAGCTAATTATCCTTGCCTAGAAGTGAGGGAGGGAGCCAGTCTCCTTCTGATACTGATTCCACCTGGGCGACCTTGCCCAGAAGGGGAGTAGGGAGTTTACATTAGCCTTTTCATTTCTAAATGAAGTTACATTAACCTCTTCATTCCCAAATGGAGGTACATTAACCTTTTCAGCATCCAAAATGTATATTCCCTTTCTGTTGTCCCACTGTTCCCTAGCTTGTTGTGCATTCTTTCCAAAAATTGGGACTTTTTAAAATGCTGCAGGACACAGGACAAATTGTTAAAAATCAGGACTGTCCCACCAAAAGCAGGATGTCTGGTCACCTTATTATTACCCAGGGTGGGGACATTTACCTGTTTATTTTTGTCCTTTACTGTTTAAAATATTCCCTTAGGAGATATCCATAGTCCCATCTCTCCAGGTTGTGCCTGTGTGGAATTGATTAGCCTTGCTTGGCTTGGAAGAAAGCCCTGAGGAAGTAAAGCAGTACCCACCTGTGTGTGGGATATAGGTAAAGTGCAGCAACTTGTCCACCTATACCCAAATTGGGTGGGGTGAAGTTTTGTGGTATGATAGATACATCATAAGGGTCTGTTAAATACCTGTTTTGGACATGAACCTTGTGTGCTTCCTCATTCTCAACTTCTTCTCCTTTTCTGAAGGAGTCACCTGCTTCCCATTCCCCCCCACCCCCATTCGCCATCTTTGCGGAAATTCCCATGTTGGCTGGAGTCAGGTGGTATTCTGTGACATACATGACCCATACAACCCATACCCTGAACTGATCCATCCCAATGACCTCTCCATTCTCAGGTTTGGATGAGACACCACACTCTGGGGCATCTGGCTTCCTGAAAGGCTGCCAAGGGGCTGGATGACACAATCAAGAAGTAAAGGGGAATTAGTTCTCCACGGAGTAAACCTAGGCCAATGGAAAACAGGAGACATGAGGGAGTTGATCAGATAGATTCCTCTTTCTTTCTCCTTTCCACAGACTGCTGTGATGTGTGGTTTCTTCTTGTACCTTCCAGAGGAATCCAGGTACAGAGAGACATGTATGCCACATTATCTGTTCTCTAGTTTCTTGGCTTATCAAGAAGTTGTGGTCAGTGCAATAATGAATCACATCACTTATCTTTATTTGCCTCTTGGCCATTTTTCTTCCTTACACTCACTGTTGTGACTTATACCAAGTTAAAAGCAGTACTATAATTCTTAACCAGGGTTCTGTTTATTAGAGCACTAAGCCTATGAAATTGGGCTTCTTATGGCTCCCTTACCTTCACCCTTACTAGTAGTAGTGCTGTAAGGACTAATTAGATCTCCTGAATCACATTCCTGGAGAAAAGGCATAAGAAAAGGTACTGACCAATATACTTGCTTTATTTGTTGATATTAGAGGGTGACTAAGAAAAAACTTAAAAGAAACTTATTTCCCTTTATTTCTAATTTCCTTAAATTAAGTAATAGGTGTCTTATCTTAAGGAGAAAAATTCTGGACTAATTTCTACTCCTACACTATATCTGCCTGGCACAGAAAACTCAGACAATTTTCTAATCACACTGGCACTCTCTCTTAAATCCAGAGAGAGGTAAATCGTATACCAGTTGGCTTCTGTCATGGTAAATTATAAGCTAAATGGAGTACAAGGGTTTATTTTCAAAGGGCATGGGGTTCTAATTATTCCTGAAGGTTGTACAGTATTAATAAGAAAGATTAATGACTTACTAAAATCATGCCTGTACAATGTGCTGACCTAAATGCACCAATGAGACATACTTCCATCTATAGTTATTTAACTAAAATATATTTTTAATTAAATAGATTTGCATATCAGAGATCAGTTTCTCCTAATTTAATTCTCTTATTTCAGAGTTCCTTGGGGGTATGTAACCCAAAATAAAGGTTCTATTCATTAAAATGCATCTAAATAAGATCATTAAACAGTCAGACTATTTTCAGTATATAGAAAACCAAGCAATGCTAAGGGGAAGTATTTCTCAGGTTTCCTCATTATCTACCTCAAATATCACATACTGATTCCAAACATAGGGAAAAAAAGTTACAGATGGGTTCATACAAAGAATAAGCTGGGTTAGTTTTACATCTTTTCCAGGTTTATAAAACTGTGGTCTTTTTTTAGAATAGGCATGTTATGGACTGATTGATCATAGATGATGAGGAAATATTTCCAGAAATATAAATCACTAGCTTGCCTTTGTTGAGGCCATTATATACATTGGAGATCATAATCCTCCCTCTCATATGAATAGTTTCCTCCTTCATCCCTTATATCATCTCACATAAAAATCCATTTTCTTTTCTTTTTTTTAGATTTCTCCAGAGATAATTTATTTTTATTCTGGCAAGCAATTAGAATAGGGGAAAGTCACTTTATTTATTTATTTATTTATATTAAATCATAGCTGCGTACATTAATGTAATCATGGGGTATAATGTGCTGGTTTTATATACAATTTGAAATATTTTCATCGAACTGGTTAACATAGCCTTCACGGAATTTTCTTAGTTATTGTGTTAAGACATTTATATTCTACACTTAGTAAATTTCACATGTACCCTTGTAAGATGCACTGTGGGTGTGGTCCCATTAATTACCCTCCCTCCCTCCATCCTTCCCATCCCCTCGCCTCCTGCTCCCCTTTCCCCTTCTTCTTGGGATATAAATTGATTTCATAATATGTTAGATACTTTTTCTTCCATTTTTGAGATACTTTGCTAAGAAGAATATGTTCTAGCTCCATCCATGTAAACATGTAAGAGGTATAGTCTCCATCTTTCTTTAAGGCTGCATAATATTCCATGGTGTACATATACCACAATTTATTAATCCATTTGTGGGTTGATAGGCACTTGGTTTTCTTCCAGGACTTAGAAATTATGAATTGGGCTGCAATAAACATTCTGGTACAAATATCTTTGTTATAATGTGATTTTTGGTCTACTGGATATATACCTAGTAGAGGAATTGTAGGATTGAATGGCAGGTCTATTTTTAAATCTCTAAGTATTCTCCAAACATCTTTCCAAAAGGAATGTATTAGTTTGCATTCCCACCAGCAGTGTAAAAATGTTCCCTTTGCTCCACATCCACACCAACATCTCTGGTTTTCAGATTTTGTGATGTGGGCTAATCTTACTGGAGTTAGATGATATCTCAAAATAGTTTTGATTTGCATTTCTCTGATGATGAAGGATGATGAGAATTTTTTCATATGAATGTAGGCCTTACGCCTGTCTTCTTCAGAGAAGTTCTCTTCAAGTCCCTTGCCCACCCTGAGATGGGACCACTTGTTCTCTTCTTGCTAATATGTTTGAGTTTTCTATGGATTCTGGTTATTAAACCTTTGTCGGAGACATAACCTGCAAATATCTTCTTGCGTTCTGAGGGCTGTCTGCTTGCTTTACTTACTGTGTTCTTGGCTGTGCAGAAGCTAAAAATCCAGTTTTAATAAGCTGTAATTTTTAGAGACCAAGATGCACATCATAGGGATTATATTGGGGGAAAAAAAGCTAATTTGTATTCCTCCTGCATTAGACAGGGCCCCAACAGGAAACAAACAATGCTCTTGAGTTAGGATAATTAAAGGAGGAATTAATATAAGCATCATTTATAAGATGTGAGCAGGATATAGGGAAACCATACAAGATATTGCAGGAACTTCAAAGCTTACTGCTGGTAACTGCAACTATGTTACTACTTCACAGCCTGAAGGGAAATGAGAAATCACTTACTGAAACGCAAAAGGCAAGAATCATACAGACAACGTTGTCTTTGGTTGAGGAACCCATCCAGCTCAAGACAAACTGGTAGGGATGGAGATGTGGAAACAAATACTCTGACCTCACTTTATTTTCTTCCTAGTCTTCCCCCAAGAGCCTTCATAAGCCAAACCTAACTGGAAACTAAAGGACAAGGAAGATATTGATATACTTTATACAGATCAGGCTCTTGAGGCAGAAAGAAGAATGGAAAAAGATAGAGCACAGGTCTGAAGGGGCAAATGGAAGATATCCTGGTACTCCTTCCCTATTAGTTAGAAATCCTTTAAACTAAAGCTGTAGGGCAAGCAGATTGCAAAATCGTCCTTTTGCTTGAGTCATGTTTCCAACTTTGTGCTTCTGTGTACGCCTCTATCAAGCCCTTATTTTATATGAGGCTCTGGTATAAATAAAACATACCAAAAATCCCCATCCTCACTGAGCCTACATTCTACTGGTGGCAGTTTCTCTTAGGAGTCATTTAGTTACAAGAGAAAATTGCTCCAGTTAGGAATTAAGAGACTATTGCTTACAAGAAATCCTTCTCAATTAGTATAAGTCTGTCAAGTAATTACTCTCTTGGTTCTCTCTTCTACTTCTCTCTCTTTTCTCTCTTTCTCTCTCTCAATGTCTCTCCATACTTCCTTGCCATAAAAAAAGTAGTTTTGCTTCTCTGCATATCCCTCCAAATCTGACTCCCTCTTTTCTTCTAGGCAGGCTCCATTTTAAGGCTCTTATTTTCTATTTTCCCATATTTTCAGTTTGTATGTGCTTTGGTATTTACTCTGTTTCTACTAATTTATATGAAATTGCTTTTAAAACCCTCATGTGGTGATCTTCTTCCAGCCTACGTTACCCCAATTCTAAAAATAATTGTTCACATGACAAGTGCTGTCCTATGCCATATCCAACCACGCATTTGTTCATTCTTTGAAGATTCATTTGAATATTTATTGAGTGCCTTCTCACACCAGAGGTCAAGGGAAAATTCCCAAGAAATGGTAGCTACTTCATTCACTGAGGTTGGCATTGGAGCTGGAGTAAGCTGGCATACAATGAGCTACAGACTATTGGAAGAAATTACTAAAAGGTGAAGTAAACCAAAGTCTGACTCAGCTACTACAATTTTTATTTCACTCTAGATCAGATTTATTAAACTTATAGTGCACATAGAAATGCCTGTAAATTTTGTTACAAGTTTAGAATTATAACACCGTGCCCCCAGGGATAGTGATGCAATAGATCACTACATATTAGTTTCCTAGGGTTGTTCTAAAAAAATACCATAAACTGGGCAGGTTAAACAACAGAAATTATTGCTTCACAGTTCTGGAGGCCAGAAGCCTAACATCAAGGTGTTGGCAGGCTTACCTTCCCTCAGAAAGTGTTGGAGAAAGATCTATTCTCGATCTCTTTCCTAATTTGTTGTAGTTCCTTGCCTTGTGGCAGCATAACTCCAATCCTCCTTGTGTGGATGTGTGTCCAAATTTCTCCTTTTTATAAGGACACTGGTCATATTGGCCGAGTAGTCCATGCTACTCCAATGTAAGTGTGTTAAGAACTACTTCGGGTTAGGACTTCAGAATATGAACTTTGAGGGGACACAGTTCAAGCCATAATAATGGATGATAAGTAGGAACTAGCATTTTTACATGCCATCTCAAAAATCCCTTAAGCTTCTGCCTATAATCTTGGACTCCAATATCCTTGATGTGAAAGAGTTCTAAGTAGATTTTGGTTTGTTTCATGTAGGTGCACCTGGATAACTTCTCACCCCATGTCAGGACCTCGTATGTATTTTTTGTTTCTTGCCCCAGATTTATCTGACAAAATAGCATAGAATGCCTGTTATAGCCCAATAGTGATGACTATTGACTAACTCAGAATATGAAAGCGTTAACACTCCTTAAGTGACCATTGACCAATAACAGATAAGAGCCAATGAATTAAAGCTTCCTTCTCTCATTTTCAGGTGAATGAGTCTGAGACCACATTCTATTAAGGTCTTTAGAAATTTCTTCACACTTAAACACCAGTCACTCACCAGTAGCAGGGGCCAACTTGACAGTGCATCCTTGTATTTGTTTTTCTACCTTCCCTTTTACTGTTTTAATTCCTTACTCTTGCTCCCTGAATTCACTTCCCTAAGAAACTACCTGTATCAAAATCTTTGTCTCAGATTCTGCTTACATGGAACCCTGACTTAAGATCTACATTTCCCATATTATCCTGACATGTGTCTCATGGAATAAGTTTTGAGAAATTCTCCAAACTTTTGTGCTAAATAGAATAGGTTAAAGTCACATTTTAATGTGTTTTTTAAGTAGGGCATGCCCTATAATGTCCTCTTTCATTAATCTCAGAAGTATGCAAGAGGGATTCTGAAATCTGGGGTTATATGGGTAGAAGTTTAAAATCACAGTAAATTTTAGAATGAGGAGATGACTACCCACCCTCTGTGACAGAAGCTAACAAGTAGCAGGATAATACGGCTAATAGTCTCTGTTCTCAGAAGGTATCTGGGTGATGGGTCAATATGATTCAATACTCAAAGCCTCATTATCTCTGGGCACTGAGAAAATTTATTTTGAGGCCCTATAAAGCCATGGTGTCATATGCTGCCACCCCTGCAGGGAGCAGGGTCATATGAGGCTCCAGAGGTAGCCAAGATGTGGGAAGGCCAGCAAGCTAATAGGATGTAATAATTGCTCTGCTATATCCCATGGAAACAAGACTTATGCCACCAAGAAGCTTATCATACTCTGAAAGCTTTATTTAAATAAATCTCTAATTTATAATAGCCTTTAACTTGGCAGAACTGATGTTCTAACCTGGACTTTATGTCTCTGCTACTAGGCTGACAGAAGGCCAGTTCTCTCCGGGGCTGACTCAGCCATTTAAACAGCCAAACAATAATCAGAATGGCCAACTCAGCAGAAAGGATGACAAATATGGGCTCTGAATAACAGTATTTAAAATCCATGCCAGAGTTTGTCAGTCCTATGTGCCTAGATACATAGTTATTAAAAAAAAATCTTTGGAGGAAAAGAAAAATAATAAACTGCGGAAAACAGTTATTTAAAAAAAACCTTTGGAGGAAAAGAAAAATAATAAACTGAGGAAAATAAATTCAAAAATTTATATACACATACATATACACATATATATGTGTGTGTGTTAAAATGATAGGATTATCTTAACTAAATTAAGATGTTTTTTGTTCAGAAGACTGCTTTGGGCCTGACTATGCAGGAAAAGAGTGAACACACGAGTATGACAAGGACAGAGAAGCCAGGCTCTGTCTTAGCAAAGACCCCAAATCTGCTAGTAATAGATTGGATGTATGTCATGATACCAATGTTGCACTTGAAAGGGTTCAGACTTGGGCAGATTGGGGTTTATGCCAAAACTCCACCATTTATCAGCCAAGTGCCAGCCAGTTATTTCACCTCTCTAATAAAGGTTACATCATCACCTTGTAGAATTATGAAGATTAAATGAAAAACTGTATAATAGGTACCCTGCTTAATTCTTAGTACATATCAGCTATTCAGTAAATGGTGTACATTATAAGAAAACTATTTTAGTAGACTAATTTAGTACTTACAGGAAGCATCTTCAATTTTGTATATGCAATCTTTATGCCTGAAGTACCTAATTGTACAGCAGTCTCGGGGCATGGACTGCAAGGATAGAATTAGAGGAAACCTTGTGTGTATATAGCTAATTCAATGTATGCATTTACATGTATACTTGTAATGTTATATACAGAGGGTGCCAAAAAATGTATGCACATTTTGAGAAAGAAAAAAAGTATATTAAGTTTGAAATACTCAGATCAGAAGTGATGGCTTATGCTTGTAATACTAGAATCTGGGAGGCTGAGGTGGATGGATTGCTTGAGCTTGGGAGTTTGAGATTACCTCGAGCAAGAGAGTGAGAGCCCATCTCTACTTAAAATAAAAAACAAAAAATTCTAGCCAGGCATGGTGGCATTGCCTGCAGTCTCATCTACCCAGGAGGCTGAAGCAAGAGGATCTGCTAGAACCCAAGAGTTTGAGGTTGCTATGAGCTATGGTGTTGCCATGGCATTCTACCCAGGGTGACAGAATAAGACTCAGTCTTAAAAAAACATTGTAATACTCAAATCACATTTGACTTCTGCAATTATAAGAGGTGCTCAATGTGACTTGTATTCATCTTTTGTTATTGGTATGTATTGAGTATTATAATTTTAATACAGGTTTTTCCTTTCTTAAAATATGTATACATTTTATGGCACCCTGTATATATAAACCTGTATTTATATTCTTATTTTTAAAATTCCTTCTTTTCCTGGAATCTCTGTTCCTCCATATCCTATTCTTTTTTTCATGGTTGCAGTATATTTTTATCTCTGCAGTGTATAGATAGAATATTCAGGAAGAAGAAAGATTAAAGTGCCTGTTTCTTCTAATTGCTTTTTTTCTGCTTACCTCGTGATCCTTGGTTGTTTACATTTACAAGAGGGACACTGAAAAGCTGACTGGAAGCTTTTAGCATGAGCAAGATTTGTCAACTCTGACTGTCACCATAGGATTATTGGGCTGGGCCATTTGTAGGGGGAAAACTTTGATTAGGGCATTCCTCTTGGGCTGGTCATATTCCTTAGGACTATTTTAGGGGCTTGCCTTGAAGGTAAAGGCATGGTGACTAGAATTCTGAGAACAGCATGAGAATGAGGTCTAGGGAGAACTTGCTATCTGTTTCCATCTTGACTGACCTGGAGCATATCAGGTAAGGGACCCAACTTTTGACCTTTCCAGGAAATAAATCTCTAATAGTGTTCTGGGGTGAGTGGTAGTTTTCAGGAGTGAAGAAGTGGATCTGGGAACCTAATTGCTTCCTAAATAGATTTTAAACTTATCTTCCTGATTTTGTATCTCTCCCTTCCCCTATTGTCCCCAACTTTTATAGGCTGTCATTGAGGATTCTGTTGTGTAAATTGATGTACATTGTGTTTTTTCCATATTGGTTTCTTTAGACTCAGTGTTCTCATGTCTCCTAAAATTTTTTATGCCTGCTTGACTATCAGCTTTCCAGTTTCCAAAATTTTGTTACTGTTGTGTCCTCTCTTGTTTTCCCAATGTTGTGATTTTATGCCTTTAAAAACATACTATTAGTGGAAGGTGCCTGTGGCTCAAAGTAGTAGGGCACAGGGCCCCATATGCCAGAGGTGGTGGGTTCAAACCCAGCCCCAGCCAAAAAACCCCCAAAAACTAAAACATATTATTGGCTGGGCATGGTGGCTCACACCTGTCATCCTAGTACTCTGAGAGGCCAAGGCATGTGGATTGCTTGAGCTCACAAGTTTGAGACCAGCCTGAGCAAAAGGGAGATCCCTTCTCTACTAAAAGTAGAGGATCACTTAAGCCTAAGAGTTGGAGGTTGCTGTGAGTTATGATGCAATGGCACTCTACCCAGGGCAACAGTTCGAAACTCTGTCTCAAAAAAAAAAAGTAAAATAAGAAAGTAAAAAATAAAAACATTTTATTGACATGAGTTCATTTAATCTGTTCTTCACTTATACATAGTACTTTTATTATGATCGTGAATTATTTTTTATTATGATCTCAAATTAGAGCTATTTTTTATTAAATCATAGCTGTGTACATTAATGCAATCATGGGGTACAGTGTGGTGTTTTCATATACAATTTGAAATACTCTCATCAAACTGGTTAACGTAGCCTTCATGTCATTTTCTTAGTTGCTGAGTTAAGTCATTCATACTCTGCTTTTAGA
>CAUYQV010144032.1:0-12455 GCA_963574575.1 Galagoides demidoff
AGCTACTTGGGAGGCGGAGGCAGGAGACTCGCTTGAGCCCAGGAGTTGGAGGTTGCTATGAGCTGTGATGCCATGGCACTCTACCCAGGGGGATAGCTTGAGGCTCCGTCTCAAAAAAAAAAAAAAAAAGAAAGAAAAAAACAAGAGCATGGTATCATCTTTGGTTACAATGACCTCTCCAATTTTTCCTAAGTCATGAGGCTGAACATCTTCAAGATTTAGGGTCAACCCCCTGTTCTCTGAACACTGCACCACCAGTAGCAATAGCCATGTCTTTAAGCTGGTTCGTTCTGTTCTCACTAAAACCTGGAGCTTTGACTGCTACAACTTGAAGACCAACTTTTAGCCTATTCAAAACAAGTGTGCTTAGAGCTTCTCCATCAACATCTTCAGCAATTATGACCAAGGGCTTACGGTGAGCATTGGCAATTTCAAGAGCAGGTACCATTGACTGGACACGAGAAATTTTCTTTTCGCTTAATAGAACATAGGCATCCTGGAATTCACATTTCTGACCTTTTGATGTGTTAATAAAGTATGGAGAAATATACCCTCGATCAAACTTCATGCCTTCAATAATTTCTTTTTTTTTTTTTTTGAGACAGAGCTTCAAGCTATCCCCCTGGGTAGAGTGCTGTAATATCACAGCTCATAGCAACCTCCAGCTCCTGGGCTTAAGCGATTCTCTTGCCTCAGCCTCCCAAGTAGCTGGGACCACAGATGCCCACCACAACGCCCAGCTGTTTTTTGGTTGCAGCCATCATTGTTGTTTTGGCGGCCCGGGCTGGATTCGAACCTGCCACCTTAGGTGTATGTAGCTGGTGCCTTAGCCACTTGAGCCACAGGTGCTGAGCCGCTTCAATAATTTCTAATTCATCATTCAGTGTTTTTCCATCCTTGACTGTGATGACACCTTTTCTTCCAACCTTTTTCATTGCATCAGAAATGATGCTGCCAATTTCTTTGTCTCCATTTGCAGAAATCGTAGCGACCTGAGCAATTTCCTCAGGGACTGTCACAGGTTTAGACTGCTTCTTCAGTTCAGCAGTGACAGCATCAACAGCTAACATCACACCTCTCCTGATTTCCTGGATTAGCACCTTTGCTAATCTTTTCGAAGCCTTCCTTGGCAATAGACGGTGCCAACACAGTGGCAGTGGTGGTACCATCCCCAGCCTCTCCGTTTGTGTTATTGGCAACATCTTGAACAAGTTTAGCTCCAATATTTTATGTTTATCCTTTAAGTCAATTGACTTTGCAATAGTCACACCATCTTTTGTTACTTTGGGACTTCCCCAATTCTGTTCAATAGTCACTGTTCTTCCCTTTGGCCCCATTATAATGGCTACAGCATTGGCTAACAGGTCTACACCTGAAGCATTAATGCTCGGGCATCTGCACCAGATTTTACATCTTTGGCATAAGCCTGAGTGAGATGGGGAGCCAGTGCTCTGGACACTGGTCTTATCTAGCGAAGAACTGTGGGTAATCGAAGCATTTCTGCAGGGCGTGTGCGCAGGCGGCATGGCAGGTTGTTGGCGGCAAGTCTAATTAACTTTTGATATTTATTTACATTGTTCATTTTATCCAGTATATTTTGTCTCTGACAGTCTTACAGAATTTCTGTTTTTTCCTGGTAGTCTTTTAAACTGTTCCCTACAACTATACAGTCATGTCACAGAGAAAGATAATTCCAGCTGCAGACTTCCAGATGAGGATCATGCTCCCAGGCTGTCTGCACTAAGCATTAGGGGCTGGCGCAGTGCTGACCATCCCCTAGGTGGTTTTGTGCATTTCTTCTGTGTAGGGCACTTTTTGCTTAAGGTATTTTATGTTATGTCAGCTGATTTGTGAAATTCGTGATTATGTTCTATGTTCATTTATTCACCAACTTATTTATTGAGTACCTAAGATATGTGAAGTTCTGAAGTTCTGAAATTCTGAAGACAGTAGGAATATGGAAGAGAACAAAAAGGCAACACCTTGTTCTCCTGGGACTCCAGTTCTAGTGGAGGCGGCACAGTAAAGAAACAAATGTCTTTACAGGTCATCGGCTTTGGCCTTCCCCTTACTGTTGTGGCTTGCATTCTTTATCCTTAAACATTCATTCTCTATGCCCTCTTTAACCCTGAATATAACTTTGTAAAACATTGATTTGTCCACCCTCCTTTTGTGTATGTTTTTGTTGTATGTACGTGTAACAAATGGATAGACCTAACTTGGGCCCTATAACTATACTTTAATTCTTTCTCGATCATTGGTGTTTCTCTTATAAAAAATTGTATTTGCTTTTGTTTTATAACCCAATCTGAATATTTTCTTTTCCTATAGATGAGTTTGTCACTATATTACTGTTTAAAGAGATGTTTGATTTTTAGTTCTGTTGTTGTACTTTTTTTTATTAATGTTTCCTTGAAGGTTTTTTTTTTTGTTATGGCTGGGGTTTTTTAAATTATTTTTACTTCTGATAATTTGAAAGGTACAATTCTGTAGTTTTGTCAGGATAGCCTATACAGTTTTGAGTAAAACACTAAATGTGTAGTTTTTAAATCTTCACCTTAAATGAAACAGTCATCTGTTAACTTCCTCAGTTTAAAGATGTTGAAAGGTGCATATTTATACCCTTCCTGCTTCTTTATGCTCTCACCGTCAACTTCTTGTTAGTTTTGGGGGGATTTCAGCCCAGAACTTTCTAAGTATACTGGGTTATTAGTATGCTTTAGTCTGTGTAGCTTTCTTTTAATGATTATAATATTTATGATCTACTTATGAATGTAATGATAAATTATTTAGACTGAGTTTAATATTTAAATGCAGTGCCCACCATTAGTCTTTTCATGCCGTGTCCTTGCCATTCAGACATTTATTTGGTATCAGCTGTCAATAGAGTGAAATGTACTATCAAAAATATTTTCCCATAAGTATTAGGAATAACATAATAACTTTTACATTAACTTTTTTTTTCTTAAGAAATGTTGTTTTCACTACGTTGCCCAGGCTGTCCTCAAACTCTTGGGCTTCTCCTGAACTTTGCAAGTGGCTGGGACTACTGGCTTACACAGCCATGCATAGTAGGAGTAATAACATCTGAATCCACAAACTGATTGTTCTTCCAACCTGTTCTTTCCAAAGTTTTTGCCATTTTAATGGCTTAGCAGTTAACCTGATTTTTCTTTGATTTGCACTCCAGTATCAATCTGTCAACAAGTTCCTTCAACTCTCCCTCCAAAACATGTCCTGAATCCGTCTGGTTCTTTTTATTGCTATGTCCCCCTCCTGGTCCCCCTGTTTCCTCACACTGCCCTTCTCCCACCATCTAGTTTCCACAGAGCGACTATAGAGAACTTTCTAAAACATAAGTCAGATCAGAGCATTCATTCTTTTTTTTTTTTTTTTTTTGGAGACGGAGCCTCAAGCTATCCCCCTGGGTGGAGTGTCGTGGCATCACAGCTCACAGCAACCTCCAACTCCTGGGCTCAAGCGAGTCTCCCGCCTCCGCCTCCCAAGTAGCTGGGACCACAGGCGCCCGCCACAACGCCCGGCCATTTTTGGTTGCAGCCATCGTTGTTGTTTGGTGGGCCCGGGCTGGGGATTCGAACCCGCCACCTTAGGTGTATGTGGCTGGTGCCTTAGCCGATTGAGCCACAGGCACCGAGCCAGAGCATTCATTCTTCTGCTTAAAGCCTCCTGAAGCTTCTGTATTCACTTAGACTCTATTCAGGCTTTTAACCTTGCTTATAAAACTCCATGATCTCCTCTGCCCACTTCTCTGAGCTCATCGTGTACATTTCTTGCCTCCGTTCTCTTTCTATTTAAACAGGCCAAGACTAAAGCAGCCCTTCTGTTGTGCCTGAAGTAATGTTTTTCGTGATTGCCACTCACAATGTTCCTGGTTTTTCAGATTTCAGCTCAACTGTCATGTTCTCAAAGAGGCCAATTTATAGTAACCACCAGGTCCTTGTTATTTTAGTTCTCTGCATGGACATGGGATTGCCCAATAACTTTTCTCTCTGTGTGCGTGTGTGTGTGTATACATACATATTGTTTGTTTTTCTGTTTCTGGCTTGAATATAAGACCCTTGTGAATAGTGATCATCTGTCTTCATTGCTGTATTTCAGTCAATATTGTTCCTACAAAAGTTTTGTAGATGTCTTTCTGTTGCCTTTAAAATGAGAACGACAGTTTGACTAGGTATTCAATGACTACGTGGCATATTCTTCTCCTACTCTCAAAAAAATAACGGGCATCTCCTCCCTTTATTATTACTAAAGAGAACAGTGAGACCTGACTGGGGTTTCCCCTTGTGGGTGGCTTGCTGCTTCTGCCTAATTGGAGCAGAAGCTGCCATTTCTTTCTTTGTCTTTGAAATTAGTAATTTTGACAGAACATGTATCTTAATCTCAATAATTTTCTGTAGGTGGTTTCCCCTGTAACACAGTAAGCATTTTCATGTTTTTTTTAATTCTTTCTCTATTTTCAGAAAGTTTTCTTTTCTTATTCTTGAATTCCTTTTATTTCATTACTTTTAACAGTTGTTCATGTTAGTTCTCCATTATCTGCACTTACCTGTTTTCTCTCTGGTCATGTTTATCTTTATGTATCTTCTCTCTATATTACCAGTGATTTTTTACAAACTGCCATCACTTTGGTGAACTCCTGGTCTCCCATCCTGCTGCCGCTGCTTGTTTCCAATGTTTTTGTTAGTTCCAGGTGGGTGTTGCTTTTCCTCAGTTTCCCCAGCACTCTATTTTATTGCCTTAATTTACCTGTCCTCTTTTTTCCTTTCATTTCCCTGAGGTTTTGAAGCACTGTCGTCTAAAGAAAGTGAATTCCTCATGTCTTCTACATCTTGTATTCATTCACTTCCTCTTCTTTTTGTTGTAAAATTTTTGTGGGGCATCAATGCTTTATTTGAGCATCGTCAGTGAGACAAAGTAGATGGTGTTTTTCATAGTTTTTAGAATAGACTTAAGGGAATATTTAGGTCAAAATATGATTGTATGGTTATGAATTTTTCCAATATTCAGTTCAGATACTTCTGTATTTCAGAAATGAATTCTCATCCATGTTTGGCAGCTTAAAAAAAATTTCGCCAAAGCCAGCGTAACACAAAAATGCTCCCTCGTATTGATTTAACAGATGAGCTGGTTTAGAATTGTATTTAGACATGAAACGGCAATTATTTGCCAATATGACATAGAAAAAACTTTATGTCTGCCAAAACATAAACAAGACTTCTTTTTTTTTTAAATAAGTAAATGAAATCCCAGCTGTAAACTTTATAGTACATTTCCTCTATAGTTAAAAATAGGATATTAAAGTTTATACTAATTTTAGAGTCCTAAATTTTATTTCAGATTTACTGCTTTGGCCTTGGCAATTTAATTTTATATTACATTCAAAATTTTACTTGCACAGATTGCTTTTGAGGGTATTCCTAATAGTCAAAAAATACCTTAGAGTTAAGAATGAAAATAGATTAACACAGAGACTTGTTTATTTAATTAGCCACAAAAAATAATTGGAAAAGAAAATGAAGTCAGCACTGCTTCCTGTGTTTCTATTGCCCTTTGTATACACAGGCAAATGATTATTTTCAGGAATAATGGAATCATGTCTACCTCATTTTTATAGTAGATGTTTAGTACATATAGTCACGATCTTACAAATGGTGGCCTTACGTAGAGTTTGAGTTACCAGTGATTAGCATTGAAAATACTCCCCGTGATACACCATTGTGAGCTTTAGTTCCATTTTTCATCACTTTGGTGGGGCGTCAGGAACGCCCTAGAGAAGTGGACAGATATGATGATGATCCATGCCACTCTGTTTTCTTGTCTTGTCTGAATTTCAGCCTATTTAACTCATTTTACAGATGCTCCTTTGGCTTAACAAGTCTGTAGCTAATGGTGGCCGGCAGCCAGGGCAGTGGGAAGAAGATTCCTGGGAAAGCTTCCCGTCAGAACCAACTTGCTCTTCTCCTCTCTCTTCTCCTTCCACTGTCCCTCTTTTATGGTGAAACTGCACAATAGTATTTTGAACTATTACAGGATGTTAAATACTGTAAGCCTTGCTTACTAGGATGGAATTTAATAAAATCATAACCCAGGATGATAAATGCAATATACTTTGTTTTTGTGCTTGTTTTTTTAGGAAGTATTTATGAAATAGTTCAGTATTTTTAATAAAATAAGTTAAATGTATTTTCTTACCTCAGACAGTTTTCAGAAAGAATAGCAATCTTCAGATATCTTTGAATAGATGTTTGAAATTTTTCCTATACTTCTAGGAAATACTTTATCCTGTTTTTTGGAAGTATAAGCAGAGAAAGTAAAAAAGAGTAAATTATAAAAGGTCAAAATACACAAAGATTTAAACAGCCATCGGTTTGCCTTGTGAATGTTCTTGAAAGAAATCCCAGGCCAGGCACAGTGTCTCACACCTATAATCCCAGCACTCTGGGAGCTGAGGCAGGTGGATTGCTTGAGCTTCAGGAGTTTGAAACGAGCCTGAGCAAGAGCAAGACTGTATCTCTAAAAATAGTTGGGTGTTGTGGAGGGAGCTTGTAGTCACAGCTGCTTGGGAGACTGAGGCAAAAAAAAAGCTTGAGCCCAAGAGTTTGAGGTTCTATGAGCTATGATGCCACAGCACTCTAAGCAGGGTAACAAAGTGAGACTGTGTCTCAAAAAAAAGGAATCTGAAAGCAGGTGCTTTGGTCAAATAGAACAAGTAAGAGTCAGCTATTCTGGTTAAGTTGTATGTTCTTGCTTTTCAGAATTTGTATTTTAAATCTTTTTAACAATCTTTATTTTTTTAAAAAAAATGTGTAAAGTAAAATATTTGTACCCTATATATACTATTTGAACACTTAAAGTCTGAATTGATAGAAAATGTTAATTTGAAGACACAGGTACACACCAGAATTCTTATATTGGTTTTAAACAATACAGAAAACTAATAAAGGCTTAATAACATTGTTGTGTCGTTTAATAAGTAAAAATCATTAGTGCTCTGTTTCCCAATTTGATTTTGAATACAGATAAAATTGAAATGAAGATACTATTTTATTACTATGTAGTAAAAAGAGGTGCTTTTGGTGTCATATCCAAGAAATTACTGCCAAATCCAATGTCATGAAGCTTTTCCTTTCTGATTTCTTCTAAGAATTTGATAGTTTTGGGGACTTATGTTTAGGTTTTTAAATTCTTTTTCTGATCGTTATTGTTAAAGTATGGAAACACAATTGTTTTTTCTGTGTAGATTTTGTATCCTGAAGTTTTGCTGAATTTCTTTCTAACAGATTTTTTGTGGACTTCAGGTTTCTACATATAAGATCATGTCATCTATAAACAGAGATAGTTTTACTTGTTTTTTTCCCCAATTTGGGTACCTTTTCAGTGATTTTTAATGACACAGGCAAGCTTTACAAAACACTGGTTAGTGAAAATAGTCTGTAAAGCTGTAGAACAGTGGTTCTCAACCTTCCTAATGCCCAATGCCCAATGTATTTTCATTGTTATAAAGGAGTTGTGACCCACAGGTTGAGAACCGCTGCGTATGAGTCCAACTTGTGTATGTGATGGGGAGAACCTTGTAATTATATTTACAGGACTGGGTGAGAACACTGAAATGCTGATGGTAGTTGTCTTTGGATGGTAGATTTATGGGTCATTATTATTTCATTCTTTATGTTTTTCTACATTGGCCGACTTTTCTAAGATTCGTATGTGAATGTGGACACAACAATACAGAGTAAGACATGGAAGTTATTGTTAGCTTAAAAAATGGTAGTTTTTATTATTGATGCCCATAAAAGGTTGCTGTGTTTCTGATAGTTTCCTGTTAAATTTTATTCATAATAGACGATTAAAATAGGAAATACAATTCAGAAGCATGTTAATATTTTTAATACATGAACAATGATGTAGAAATACCTACAGTAGATACAAAAAGTATAAACCAATTAATACTTGATGAAATAAATGGAAAATGCTCAGTAATACCGTTTTTGTGGAAATACTAGAATATGTTAACTTTTTGAAAGTTAAGTATAACATTAGAGGATATATTGTCAATATTAGTGAAGCTTTTAACCTTCCCCAAAACCTTGTCACATGAATAGGACAGAACTTTAGAGGTTTAAGAGCTAATGGATTTTGCAGTCAGGAGAGACAGTTGTCCACGTAATTGTAGATCCTGATTTAATTGCCTCAGTATTAAATCCGTGATTTACTCCTGTATCATTGGAGGGAGGGAGGGGTGTGAGGAAACTTACTGCCTTTCTTCTTGCCATGACCAGATTTTTAATGCCTAGTACTTTTCTTTGTTTTAATTTGAGGGTATATTGTTTTTAAATCATTTTCCAAGTACTATTTTTTATGATTCATTTGATTGCAAGAAATTTTTAAGAGGTTGCTGAGTCCAGGATTCAGAGGACCCTTAGACATGAGGGTGCCGCTCCAGGTCACCTCCAGAGTGGGAGAGTTCAGCCCTTTCTGTTCAACTGCCGGGAGTGTTGGGAGGCCTTCAAGTTCTAGTCTGTTTCCTTCTAAGTTTTCTTATCTTTTCTTACTGTGTTTCCACAAGTGTTTTGAGTTTGGCATTAACGGGGTCTAACTTGATCCTATTTGAATAGATTGATTGTAGTGGTAGCAGCCGGTGGCTCAGTAAACTCCAGCAGTGGCCAAGTTCTCAAAGCTAAGAAACCAGGCGCAAAGACAAGGCTCCATGGTGACCATAGATGCTAAGCCTGTGTCTTCACTAGGTGGCTAGTTTTTGGGGTGGGCTGCCCACTCCAATTAAAAATTGTAGTTTAGGGTTGCAGTGCTGGGCAGGAAATGGCTTAGGAACAGGGACAGTAGTAGAGTTTGTCCATCAGAAAACTTGGCCTTCAGGATCTTGAGTACTTGCTCTTCATCAGCAAGTCTGTCTTTTAAAGTCAGCCTTGAAACACTACGGTGGGAGGTATGATCACTGCAGGAGTGGTCGCTGAACATCCTAACCTTGAACAATAATACAGTGGTTTTTCAAAAAAAGTATAAAACACAAATCCCCTGTGCTAATGCCATCTAGAACCCAGAATGCTATAGCTGACACCTGCACTTCGCAGGTCACACTTACAGCTACCTCCCAGGACCCATGCCAGTTTAGAAGCTTTTACATCATTTAATTATCATTTTAGTTAGGACTGGTTCCCTTGAATGCCGTCTGAGACAGAACTGCCATCTCTCTTGGTCCCATGGTTCCCCTTTCTGAAGGTCACTGTCTTCCTCAGAGTATCAGGCTGAGTTCCCTAACACACACACTCAGACTCACACACACCCTGTATGCTCTAAGAAGCTGGATACACATCTGGCTCCAGTGAATTCCAGCTACCTCTGACTGCTTTGGTACTACCAGCAACTGCCCTCATCAGAGAGGAGGGGAAAAATACCCAGATGTTAATGTCTCTGGTGGATTTCTGTCTTTCCTGTATGAGGACAGCCAGCCAGGTTTTCAGTAGGCAGCTCTGGGCACCTCAGCCACAGTCCCTCATGGGCTTTTACTCAAATATTCTAGTTTTAATGTGATTCTGCTGGGAACTGACCAGTGACTCAGTCTCCATGATTTACATTTCAAAAGATCAAATGTGATTAGTCTCTGGCCAGGCTGTGGGGTCTTGTGGCACCAATTGCAGCTCCTGCCCAATGGGGCGGGTCCTCTCGGGAGGGCTGCAGACAGTCTGGCAGCAGCTACAACCCAGAATAAAGTGTCATCAACACAAACAGGAAAGTCGGGAAGAGAAATGGGCTTTTAAGGGATAGTTTTGGTCCCTTAGGGCTAGCAAGACATTTAGGTGAAAACCATAGGTACTTGGCCTAAGCCAAAGATAAAAGCTCTGTGGCTCTCAGCTAGTCTCCTCCTTGTGTTCCCAAGGTCTGAAGAATGCAGCGTCTTCCCTTTGAGCAAATACTTCTCACACTTCTTTATACATGTGCCACAGAGCTGGGTCTACAGGTCTACAGCTCTGGACCTAGAGGATTTTATGCCACATCTCGGTGGGAAGCAGCAGTAGTTGGGCTTATCACCCAGGAGGAGTGATATAGATTGGATTTCAGATTATTTAAATGAGGCTCATGTAGGCCATCAAAGAACAGCTATTTCTGTGGTAGGTGACTGTATTTACTTCATCTACCTCACTGGCTGGACTGCTGTTCCATGGCATAATTTCAGTTGGCAAAAGGTTGTACCCCCTTTGCATTAAAGCTTAAAACAATAGTGAAAATGGTAAAGAATACCCAGAACTGGGGTTTACTCACTAAATTGTGTATGTTAAAGAAGGCACAGTCTGCACACATTTTAATTATTAATGGCCCCTCTTGTGAGAAGGCTTCCAGCTGTAGCTGTGAAAAACTGTTGCTTCCTCTAACCAGACCGCACCCTCTCTGGTAGAAACCTCTAGCAGCTGCTGCTGGGAGCAGAGTCGTGGGGTGAACTCAGAACCAGTTTCTCCCAAGAAGTAGTGGTTTGTTACACTGGTGTTAATGCAGCCGTAGTACTGACATTCATAGGTCAGTTTAAGAACTTAGACACCATTGAGAAGTTAGGCACTACATGTGAAGTTACTCCTGTGAGGAGATCTGTTCTAAATCCCAGACTTAGCTGAAGAATTTTTCAGCACAGCCCAGATCTAAGACTTCTGTGCACATTTGGAAATGAGCAGGTGGGAATCCAGGGAGACAAAATCAGGTGCTTCTTGACTCTTCCTTCCCTGTAATTCAGGGCTTCTTGATAAAAGAAGGATGGACTAGAATTTAGCCAGTTGGGTGGAAATTAGCATGTGTAAAGAACAGGTTTTAATGCTGTAATAGAAAAGGCTCCGGTGGAGGAGTGATCTGAAGAAGTGGCTTTCTGGCCCCATGATGGACTCAGACAGCAGAGCCTTCCCAGCAGAGCTCCCACCAGAGCTCCAGGTGATGAACTTTCTACTGTGACCCTCAGGGCTTTCTCACTGCTTCTGCCTAAATTGATAAGGAGGAACGTGAGACCATCTTCTGTTTTGAATTCTCATCATTGGCTAAGCATTGAGAGATAAATTTTCATTTTATAACCTATATTTAACCTTTAAGCCAGGTGTATGTGACCATTTATATAATACGTGTTCCCCCAGTTTACAAATCTATATTATTTTTAAAAAGTTTTACTTAGATTTTTATTTAGTTAGAAGATTGTACTCATTTGACTTACTTATGTTTTAAAATTGTTAATGCTAAACCCTATAACTGAATCATGGCAATATTTACATGAAGTGGCCATATGAAAAAAATCCTAATGATCATAAATTTGGGGTTTTAATAGTTAAACTAAATTCTAAGATGACTTTGTTAGAGCCAGAGTCTATCTGGACACCACTAGTTTTAAACTTGAAGTTACTTCTAGAAGACCACTGTGAAAAATATCTAATGAAAAATACTTTGTAATGACATCCTAACAAGGAACACTTTCTTTTGTATCTTTCTCTGTCATGTACCAGCACGAAAGAGTGACCCCTTGGGACCAGGCTCAAGTGGGGACAGTTGACCTGAGTGGAAAGGTGGGGAGTTAAGAAAATACAAAGCCAGAAAGACGGGGGATGCGAAGTAGGATGGCATCGGGAGGGCTGACGCAGCTGGTGACTGCAGCCAGCCGCTGAACTGTGGAAACAGCTTTATTTATACAGTATCTTAACAAGATTGCATAAATCTTAATACATGGGGTAGAGATCAACCTTAAAGAGGAAAAACTGGGCTTATCAATAACAAAGTATACATGGGCTGCGGCTTCTGACTGGTGAAAACAATGTGATAGGGAGGGGAAGCGGTTGGGGGTCGCTCCCTTTGCATTTCTGAGGCTGTGGGGGCCCTGCTGACCACAGCCTGCTCCCCACATTTCTCAGGCTCTAACATAATAGAGCCTCAGAGTTGTCTTTATTCAGTATAAAATGTGCTAAATGTGCTATGAACATTACCATTTTCTCACATTATCCACATTTGATAAATACAGTGGCATAAGCAGAAACATGGGAGCAAAAGAATCTGTTTCAAAAAGGGCCAGTAGCTTGACATTGCTAAAATGTAGGGAATATTTGGGAAAGTGTAAGTAAAGAGTATAAGTAGGTAGAATGAATCCAGATGCTACTTAACAGATGAAACCGTGGCTCAGCAGGGTCAACTTGTCACCAGGCCAGTGAATGTTTAGAACAGGATTTAAACACAACTCTTTAAGTAAAAGGACTTTGAGTTGATAAAAGTGATTGCATGTGTATTACCCTGTTTCCCTGAAAATAAGACATTGTCTTATATTTATTTTTTCTCAAGAAGACACACTAGGGTTTATTTTCAGGGGATGTCTTATTTTTATTAAGTATAATACAACAATCTACATTCATTCAAATACAGTTAAGTCATCCTCTTCTGGAACCAGAGGGGGAGCTGAC
>CAUYQV010144034.1:0-16392 GCA_963574575.1 Galagoides demidoff
GGGCTTAAGTAATTCTCTTGGCTCAGCCTCCCAAGTTACTGAGACTACAGGTACCTGCCACAGTGCCCAGCTATGTTTGTTGTTGTTGGTAGCCATCCTTTTTGTTTTAGCAGGCCAGGGCCAGGTTCAAACCCACCAGCCCTGGTGTATATGGCCAGTGCCCTAACCACTGAGCTACAGGCACTGAGCCTCTAGAGAGGATTTTTAACCTTCCTTAGCCTCTGTTTCCTCTTCTGTAGAATGCAGACAGTAACACATACTACCTCACAGGAACGTTGCTAAGAATGAGACACCATAGCTTAAAGGTCTTGATATAGTTATGTGCTAACATTGTTATTGACCATGTAACCATGTGAGGCAATAAGGAGGATTCTATATTGAAATTAGGCTAAGCATTCCCACACTCCACTACCAGTAGACCCAAGGAGTATGATTACCCTAAAACAATCATGTATGGTCATTTTAGGAACTAGTTATAAATATCAACTAGCAGGATATATTATATGTACTTAAGGACTACAACTATATTTTTATTTAATCTACAGTCAGACAAATGGGGGCATGAAAAAGACAGGATACTGAAATGATAGGTTGCTTCTTTCGCTAACCCTAGCACTCTGGGAGGCTGAGGCAGGAGAATTGCTTGAGGTCAGGAGTTCCAGAGCAGCCTGAGCAAAGTGAGGCCCCATCTCTATTAAAAATAGGAAATTTAGGCCAGGGGCAACACCTGTGGCTCCATAGGTAGGGCGCTGGACCCATATACCAAAGGTGGCAAGTTCAAACCCAGCCCCAGCCAAACTGCAACAAAAAATAGTCAGGCATTGTGGCAGGGAACTGTAGTCCCAGCTACTTGGGAGGCTAAGGCAAGAGGATTGCCTAAGCCCAAGAGTTGGAGGTTGCTATGATTATGACACCATGGCACTCTACCGAGGGCAACAGGGTAAGACTCTGTCTCTAAATAAATAAATAAATAAATAAATAAATGGATGAGGTATTGTGGGAGGTGCCTGTAGTCCCAGCTATTGGGAGGCTGAGGCAAGAGAATTGCTTAAGCCCAAGAGTTAGAGGTTGCTGTGAGCTATAAAAGCCACAGCACTCTACTGAGGGCAACAAAGTGAGACTCTGTCTCAAAACAAAAAACAAAAAATGAAAACAAAAACAGGAGGGGCCTGTGGCTCAGCGAGTAGGGTGCTGGCCCCATATACCAAAAGTGGTGGGTTCAAACCTGGCCTGGCCGAAGTGCAACAAAAAAATAGCCTGGTGTTGTGGTGCTTGCAGTCCCAGCTACTTGGGAGACTGAGGCAAGAGAATTGCCTAAGCCCAAGAGCTGGATGCTGCTGTGAGCTGTGACACCACAAGGCTCTACCAAGGGCTGCAAAGTAAGACTCTGTCTCTTAAAAAAAAAAAGAAAAGAAAAGAAAAGAAAATTTAGGCCAGAAGCAGCAGCTCATGCCTTCTGGGAAGCCAAGATAGGTGGATTGCTTAAGCTCATTAGTTTGACATCAGCCTATGCAAGATGGAGACCCTTTCTTTAAAAATATCCAGGTGTTGTGGTGGGTGCCTGTAGTCCCAGCTACTCAGGAGGTGAGGCAAGAGGATCACTTGAACCCAACAGTATAAGGTTGCTCTGAGCTATGATGCCATGGTACTTTACCCAGGGCATGAGACTCTGTCTAAAAAAAAAAAAAAGTAAAGAAAAATTAGCCAAATTTTGAGTTGCAGGCCTGTAGTTTCAGCTACTTGGGAGGCTGAGGCAAGAGGATCACTTGAGCCCAGTAGTTTGAGGTTGCTGTGAGCTATGATTGGGCCACTGGACTCTACCAAGGCAACAAGGCTAGACTCTGTCTCAATAAATAAATAAGTGGGAAAGGATAAGCAGAGTTAAAACATTTAAATTTTCAAGTCAGTTGCTGAGTCCACAAAAACATTTCTTCTTAAAATCTAAGAACTACCCTCTAGTTTTATTTTCCTCTCTAGCACCTTATCCCACAAGGAAGTATTTCTGAAAGCCCCCAGGATGGCTTACCCCAAAGCCTTACCTGTGGAAGGTGCTCCCTTTGTATCCTATTGGAACCCCATCTTTTCTAAAAAAAGAAAGACACTTGGCATGATGACAGGTAATCACAGGCCTTTCCAGTTACAACACACTGGAACCAAAGGGACTCTCCTAGAGATAGTCAAGAGGAGACATAAAGAAGGCAAATGAACTAAGGATAGACCTCTGGGGTACTACCTTCTAACAATGACGCCGGCAATCATTCAAGGCCTGTGGGTGGTTTCCCAATACCCTCACTATAGCTCCAGGATATCCCTCAGAGTAGGCAAAAAAGTCAAAGGCATCTGAGACTGACCTGAATTCTCCAGTGCAGAATTGCCTGAAAGGAAAAAGAGTAAACGATTCAGTCATGATCTATCAACCTGGGGAGCATCTTTAAGGAGGTGGAGAAACTGGAGCCAAGAAGTCCACTATTCGAACCAGATGTCCAGACACGCAGACATACGAAGTAACAGCATAAACTAACACGGGAACAAACAAAACGGTAACCATTCAGACAGAGCAATACCCATAGGAACAAATCTCCAGGACAGTGAATGGATGGACAAAGGCACACAGACGATTCCAGGGCTGACTGGGGTCCTGCTTCTGCTCGGCTAATACAGCAGTGCTGGAGCATTTCCTTACCTAAAGTTCTCCGCTGTTTTAGGCACAACGTCTGCAAAGAGCTCGATCTTCATGCGGCCAACTTCCTGCAATCAGCCAGAGACAGTCAGAAAGCCCGGCCGAAGACACTGAAGCTCTCACCATGCAGGGCGCAAGACGGGTTAAACCACCACCACCCCCTCCCCCGGTGCCACTCGGTATTTCCCACTTCCATCCCCTAGTCTAACCTTTCTTTCCACCCAGTTTCTCCAGATGCCTGGTGCTAGGATGGACAGGACTCCTCCTTCCAGCCCCCCCGCCCAGGTCGTTAGGTTCTGGCGCAATTTTATTTTCTGTCTTTCCGAGTTCTCTGCTTGCCTAGCTTCGTACAGCGCCGCTTCGGCGCAGGTCTGTGAGCCACCTAGATCTCACCTGGCCACCGATACTGACATCAAAGAACACTACGGGGTTGACAGGGCTAGAATTTGCCACCGCCATTGCTCCAACCCGGAAGCAGAAGGCGGGAGCACGAAGTTCCGGCGAACCTAAACGCAGGCTCGGGGAAAAGAGAGGAGGTGTGGCTCGTCCCGGCGCAGGCGCAGTAGAAGCCGAGCGAGGCCGGGTCCCGCCCCCGGAAGCTTGGTCCCTCTGTGATGAGCGCTCTGGTTACTGCAGTCACGCTCCGGGTTGTGGACACGGGAGTAAGGAGAAGGGGATCCTGGGCATCCTTTTGTTCAAAGTCAATAGGCATCCCACTCATAGCTGTATTAAGTGCAGTCCGGCTAGGGCGTTTGGCAGTAACCAAGGTTATTTACCAGCTCTTGCAGCTAAGCCTTATAAACCATCACACGTGCTATTTATTTCTGCTTACTAGTCGGTGAACTCTAGTTTATTCATCCTCGGTGTTTAGAATAACTTGGAACATCAGCTTGCTCAGTAAATACTTATCCCTTTTTTGAAGTCAGGACATTAGAATGTTTCGTTCTGCCACAAGCTTCCAGTTTTATCATTGATTCCTTTCCCATAGACAGCTAAAGCTTTTAAATCATTCTTGGCTTCCCATATTTAGAATAAAATCCAATTCTTTACATTCTAAGTCCTACAGTGCATTAATCTGGCTACCTCCTACCTGGCCTCATCTTGTACACTCACCCTTGATTACTGTATATACTCTGTCTTTTCTGTTCCTGGAGGTTGAGATCGCTACTCTTTTGGGGGCCTTGGAAATAGGTGTTACAGTACCTCCATCTAAAATACTTTTTTTCCAGGTTTTAATAGGAGAGGGAGGAGGCATGCTCCTTGTAGTTTTGGGCTCAGCCAGACGTCACCTCCTCAGGGGAACATTGTTCCCAATCTAAAGTTACCCTTGGTCACTCAGATCACTGGTTTGTTTTTGTCATGCCACTCACCATCCCAAATTATCTTATGTGGTCTGGCCACACCTCTCATTCCCTGCCACACAGACATGTACTTTATTTCCTTATAGCATATGAACTCCATGAAAGCAGAGACTCTTCTAGTCTGTTTTGTTCACCTCTGTAGCTGCAGTGCCTACTAATGAATAGTACTTTGAATGTAGGCATTCAGCAAATAGATTTAACCAATTTAGTGAAAGAAGATAACTTTGGGCAAGGCTCAGGATAAGAGCATGCATTCAATACAATAGCTATTATTTCCAGCGCTGGGAAGGGTGGCTCATGCCTGTAATCCCAGGAGATCACTTGAGCTCAGGAGTTCGAGGTTACAGTGAGCTATGATTGTGCCACTGCACTCTAGCCTAAGTGATGGAATAAATCTTTAAAATTGATAATATCTAATGTTGATGAGGTTGTGAAAAACATAGTACATCCAGAAATTGCCATGTTAAAATAAATGATAGCTACTATTTATTAAGCAGTTGCTAAGGTCTAAATAATTTACATTCTTCATTTCATTTGGCTCTCATAACCCTATGGGAAAAACACTATTATAGTTACCATTTTATGGCTCAAGAAGTTGGAGGTTGGCTCGGCACCTGTGGCTCAAGTGGCTAAGGCGCCAGCCAGGTACACCTAAGGTTGCGGGTTCGAATCCAGCCTGGGCCCGCCAAACAACAATGATGACTGCAACCAAAAAAGATAACCAGGTGTTGTGGCGGGCGCCTGTGGTCCCAACTACTCGGGAGATGGAGGCAGGAGACTCGCTTGAGCCCAGGAGTTGGAGGTTGCTGTGAGCTGTGATGCTACAGCACTCTACCCAGGGGGACAACTTGAGTCTCCTGTCTCAAAAAAAAAAAAAAAAAAAAAAGAAGTTGGAGGTTGATTAAAGTGACTACTGAAATTTTCTTATTTTTGGCACAGCCCTTTTTAAAAGCAATGCGACAAGTGAGCTACCAAAGCTGTATTAATGTTCATATCCTTTAATTCAGGCCAACTTTGCAAATTTGTTCTCTGGAGTAATTCAAGAGAAGAACTACATGTATAAAGACCTTCAGCTCGGGTGGTTCCTGAGACTCAAGGAGTAGGGTGCCAGCCCCATATACTAGAGGTGGTGGGTTCAAAACTGGCCCTGGCCAAAAATTGCAGAAAATAAACAAATAAAAAAGTGGTTCATTTCATTAAAAAAAAAAAAAAAGACCTTCAGCTCAGTGCCTGTAGCACAGTGGTTACAGCGCCAGCCATATACACCAAAGTTGGAGGGTTCAAAACTAGCGCGGGCCAGCTAACAATGACAACTGCAACAAAAAATAGCCAGGTGGTGTGGTGGGCGCCTATAGTCCCAGCTACTTGGGAGGCTGAGGCAAGAGAATCACTTAAGCCCAAGATGTTGAGGTTGCTGTGAGCTGTGATGCCATAGCACTCCAACCAAGGGCAACATAGTGAGACTCTGTCTCAAAAAAAAAAGACCTTTACCACAGCGTAATCTTAAACAGTGAAAAGTGAAAACAACTTAAATATGAAATGGGAAGTTAAGTAATTTATAGAAAATAAACATGATAGACTATTATGTGGGTAGTGAAAATGTTTTTGTGGTATAGTAAATTAAAAATCAGAGTATGAAAATGAATATAATATGCTAATAACCATTTAGAATATATATATTTGAATAAGAAGCAAAGGGAATAACCCTAAAATGAAAATAGTTGCATTAAGATCGAAGGAAAAACAAATACATGTTCTCACTTCTACGTAGGAGCTAAACAAGGGCTATATACAGTCATAAAGTGGTGTAATGGACATTGAAAACTAATAAGGGTAGAGGGTAGAAAGGTGGTGAAGGATAAAAATCTACCTATTGAGTACAATGTACACTATCATGGTGACAGAGACACTGAAAGCCCTATTCAGCATAATACAATTTATCCTTGCAACAAAAAAATCTACCCTTTACATTTTGTGGAAAAAAAAATTGTTGGTAGCTCATGCGTGTAATCCCAGCACTCTGGGAGGTCAAGGTAGGAGGATGGCTTAAGGTAAGGAGTTTGAGACCAGCCTCAGCAAAGCAAGATCCCATCTCTATTTTTTTTTTTTTTTTTTTTTTTTACTGAGACAGAGTCTCAAGTGGTCACCCTTGGTAGAGTACTATGGCATCACAGCTCACAGCAACCTCAAACTCTTGGGCGTAAACAATTCTCTTGCCTCAGCCTCCCACGTAACTGGGATTACAGATGCCCATCACAACACCTGGCTATTTTCTTTTTGTTGTTGTTGTTGCAGTTGTCGTTGTTTAGCTGGCCTGGGGTGGGTTGGAACCCTCCAGCCTCAGTGTATGTGGCTGGCGCCCTACCCACTGAGCTACTGGCACTGCCCCCCATCTCTATTAAAAGTAGAAAAATTAGCTGTGTGGTGGCACATACCTATAGTCCCAGCTATTCAGGGGACTGAATCAAGAAGATTGCTTGAGCCCAGATTTTAAGGTTCCTGTGAGCTAAAGTGAAGCCATGAAACTCTAGCCCAGGAGAGACTGTGTTAAAAAAAAAAAAATTGTAGGATTATAGAAGAGTTTTTAAATAAAGAATATTTGCTTTAGTGTGATTAAACTTTTTATTTATTTTTATTTCAGATTGCCGTGAGAGTACTGTTTACTGTTTTTACTTTTTTAAAAAATAAGAAAAATACCCATGATAATGGGAAAGAATGCTAAACTAATGATGTGTATATTCTGTTCAAAAGAAATCAAATTAAAGGATTCAACTGCAGTCAATATAGTGATCAATACAAGGCATTTGAAAATATTAAAGAAACTTGAGAAATCAATTTTTAGAACTGCTTTAATGAATTTATCAGCAATTTTGAAGACTCCTGGTTGATGTGGTGTGGGGATGATAACTCTATGGTAACTCTTTTCCATGTCATGGCCCATCTCTGTGTCCAAGTTTTAAGTTAGCAGTTTTGATCAGTATAGTTTTAGACACCAGTGATTTTATAGTTCTGATTTTTGGTCTTGTTCTTGTATGTTGTGTACCTCTTTCAGAGAAGCCACATTTATGTATCCAGCCTCGGAATTTTGTAAACGGGAAAGAGACTCAGGGGACTTTGGGATTAGCATTGCTTCTTCAGACTTAGGTTCTTTAACCTCTTGAAGACTTCCAATTGACTCTACCAAGCCTGTTCCTGAAAAACTAATAAAGGTCATGTGTGAGGACACTGTATAAATAGAATTCTTGGGTAGCAGTTTGGGGTTACAGGAATATGACAGCAATAGAATTTTAACTTTTTGCAACTATGAAACACAAAGAAAACCAAATAAACTTTGCCTTAAACTAATGACCGGAGGCTGGGTGTGGTGGTTCATGCTTATAATCCTTGCACTCTTGGAGGCCAAGGCGGGTGGATTGCTTGAGCTCAGAAGTTTGAGACCAGCCTGAGCAAGAGTGAGACCTCATCTCTAAAAAAAAAAATCTGGGTATGGTGGCAGGCGCCTGTAGTCCCAGCTACTCAGGAAGCTGAAGCAAGAGGATCACTTGAGCCCAAGAGTTTGAAGTTGCTATGAGCTATAATGCAATGGCAATCTAACAAGGGTGACAAAGTGAGACTCTATCTCAAAAAAAAAAAAAAAAGAAAGAAAGAAAGAAAAAGCTATGATTATGGATTATCTCCTATCTTAAATCAGGATTCTGTAGGGTACAGGGGTGAAGGAGTGGAGATGGGAGAAGGAATTGAAAGAAGGTTCAATATAAATGTGGAAAACAACTACCTCCAAATGCTATGCTTTCTCAAGCTAGCAACTCAGAGGACTAGCTAGGCAGCCATAACTCTTGGGAATGCAGATGATTATTTTTTGTTTTTGCTTTTTTTACCCTCTGTTTGTTTTTTTACCTCAGAGCAAACACAGACAGATGACTGTCTTGATGTTACTGACCTGGGATTTGGTAAAAGCAATATTTTATTAAGTGCTTCAAATTCAGGCATGTCACTAATTTTTGTTTCCTAAAAGGAAAGAAAAGATGACTATTAAAAATAATAAAGGTAAATCATTGGCAATGCAATCCTAGAACTAATGCTATATACACACACACACACATATTTAATATACTTTTATATTAATTATATATATATATATTTTTTGAAAGACAGAGAATCTTTCACCCTAGGTCAGTGGTTCTCAACCTTCTTAATGCCGCAATGTGTTTTCATTGCTAAAAAGGGGTTGTGACCCACAAAATGAGAACTGTTACCCATAGCTCACAGCAACATCAAACTCTTGGGCTCAAGCAATCCTCTTGTCTCAGCCTCCCAAGTAGCTGGGATAACAGGTGCCTGCCACAACACCCAGCTAGTTTTTCTCTATTTGTAGAGATGGGTGGGTGGGGTCTTGCTTTACTCAGACTGGTCTCAAACTCCTGAGCTCAGGCAATCTACCCGCCTTGGCCTCCCTGAGTGCTAGGATTACAGGCATGCCATATATTTTTATATATCATATGATATATTTATATATAAACATGTAATGCCTATGCATAGTACAAATAACAAAAAGCATAAAAGGGTATAGAATGAAAAGCTGACTGTTAGTGTCTCTCTCATCCTCTCTGTCTCTCTCCATACACACACACATCTATCTATATGGTACTATATATATAATCTTTACCTTTATTCTTTCCTTTGTTAAATGTATTTTGAATATACACTTACTCTTTTTTTTTTTTTTGAGACAGAGCTTCAAGTTCTTGCCCTGGGTAGAGTGCTGTGGCATCACAGTTCACAGCAACCCCCAACTCCTGGGCTCAAGGGAGTCTCCTGCCTTAGCCTCCCAAGTAGTTGGGACCACAGGCGCCTGCCACAATGCTCGGCTATATTTTTTGGTTGCAGCCGTCATTGTTGTTTGGAGGGCCCAGGTTGGACTCGAACCCACCACCTTAGGTGTATATGGCTGGCGCCTTAGCCACAGCCACAGGCACCGAGCCCCCATTTTTAAAAAAATTAAAAAAAATTTTTTTTTGCTATTGAGGTGAGTTCCTTATTTTGGATATTCTTTATTTTGATAATCCCCTAATCAGATACTAGAGCTTACAAATACGTGTGGGCTGCCTCTTCACTCTGTTACTTATTTCCTTTGCTGCACTGAAGTTTTTTAGTTTGATGTACTTCCTATCTTTGTTGCCTGAGCTTTTGGGGTCTAATAAATAAAAATCATTGCCTAGACTTGTATCTTTCTTCCTGTGTTTTCTTGTAGTAGTTTTATAGTTTCAGAGATTACGTTTAAGTCTTTAATCCATTTTGAGTTGATTTTTATTTATTTATTTTTTTTGAGACAGAGCCTCAAGCTGTCGCCCTGGGTAGAGTGCGGTCGCATCACAGCTCACAGCAACCTTCAACTCCTGGGCTTGAGTGATTCTCCTGTCTCAGCCTCCCAAGTACCTGGGACTACAGGCATCTGCCACAATGCCCAGCTATTTTTTGGTTGCAGCTGTTATTGTTTGGCAGGCCTGGGCTGGATTCGAACCTGTTAGCTCAGGTGTATGAGCTGGCGCCTTAGCTGCTTGAGCCATAGGCGCCAAGCCTATGAAGAGTTTTTATGTAGCTTTAGTTCTTCAACTCTGGAAGCCTTCCATAACCAACACAGGCAGGTTTAGATACCACTGTTCTTGCTTCCACAGTATTCCGGGCCTACTGCTGTTGTAGAATTTATTGAAAGGTATGGCAGTGGTTAGTTATATGACTGTCACTCTCTTTTTTTTTTTGAGACAGGAACCTCAAGCTGTCTCCCTGGGTAGAGTGCTGTGGCATCTCAGCTCACAGCAACCTCCAACTCATGGGCTCAAGCGAGTCTCCTGCCTCCACCTCCCAAGTAGCTGGGACCACAGGCGCCCGCCACAACACCCGGCTATTTTTTGGTTGCAGCCGTCATTGTTGTTTGGCAGGTTGGGCTGGATTCGAACCCGCCACCTTGGGTGTATATGGCTGGCACCTTAGCCACTTGAGCCACAGGCGCCGAGCCATGACTGTCACTCTCAATCAGCTAACTTCTGTGACGGCCAAGTCTGTTTTTTGTTACCATATCCGGATTGTATGAGAAACAGTTTTGGTTGTGGCATATTGTATGTGCTCAGTAAATATTTGTTAAATGAATGAACTCTGTCATATAGACAAAGAACGTTTGGGAAATTCTTTGAGATGAGTTATTATGAAATCAAGTAGCGCTTCATGAAGATTAGTGCACTAATGTGCACAGGACAGATGAGGAGGAAAGACTAAAAAGAGGTGAACTAAGAAGTTGTTTTAGTAACTCAGGTACTTCCCAGGATATAATAGGTAACAAGAGGGAGATAGTTTCTGCCCTCATGGAGTTTATAATCTAACAGAGAATAACGGAAGAAAAATGGATTTACAATGTAGGAAGTAATATGGTCTACTATAAGGCTACATCCTTTATTAGTTCCATGCCTCTAAAACACTGCCTGAAAGGGAAACAATACATTTGGGGTATTTTGAGATAATGGCTAAAAACAAAGAGCCAAAGAGTTTATTTCAGCCTTTATTCTTCTACTTATTAACTGTGTAAGCTTAGGTAGTAACATCACTTCATCTCATTCAATCTGTTTCTTCAGCTGTGAAAATGGCAATGATGAACTTATCACATAATAGTATCTTGTAAGAAAACTCACATAAAATGCTTGGCACAGTACCAGGCACATAGTAACCAATAAATAAATGTCAAGCTCTCTTCCTTTTAGCCCCTGAGGTATTGAGTCCTAGCAAGGAAGAGATTGAGGGTATGTCTGATCTCCATGATTTATACACCGATCTCTTTACAGGGCGTGATCCTGCACCAATTCTCACCATTGAAAATTAAGAGATCTGGGAAATGTAAGCAGTAGCTGTGTGACCTCAGACATATCACTTAACCTCACTTGGTTTTATTTCCCAGCAAGTCAAACTTCAGGGATTGAACTGGAGGACCCTTAATAGTCTAAATTGAAAAACAATTTCTTTCTTTTTTCTTTCTTTCTTTTTTTTTTTTTTTTTTTTGCAGTTTTTGGCCAGGGCTGGTTTTGAGGTTTGAACCTGCCACCTCCATCATGTGGGACTGGTGCTCTACCCTTTTGAGCCACAGGCACTGCCCAAAAAACAATTTCAATAGGTATCAAGATGTTACAAGTTGGTACCTTTGACACATATCAAATACTGAGCTTGATGTACTTTAGTTCTGATGCATATGACATTTTAAATTTTGATTTGAGGCAGCACCTGTGGCTCAGTGAGTAGGGCGCTGGCCCCATATACTGAGGGTGGCAGGTTCAAACCTGGCCCTGGCCAGCTAAAACAGCAGTGACAACTGCAACAAAATAGCCAGGTATTGTGGCAGACACACAAGTAGTCCCAGCTACTTGGGAGGCTGAGGCAAGAGAATGGCTTAAGCCCAAGAGCTGGAGGTTGCTGTAAGCTGTGACACTAAGCACTCAAGGGTGACAAAGTGAGACTCTGTCTCTAAGAAAATAAATAAATAATAAATTTCGATTTGAGGGTAACATCATTATGGATCTCAAAGCTATTGGTCCTGGCATATACGCAATTAAGTCTTCTAACTCAGCACCTGTAATATTATAGTATTTATTTACATAGGTATCCATCCTTCTCTGTGTGGCCTCTGAAAACACAGGACTGTCTTTGTATTCCTAGGACCTAGGCTAGTTCCTGGCATTCATAAATGTTTGTTGAATGCATGATTAAGTAAAGGAGTGAATGGCTAGACAATTGAAAATAGTTGTAGCTGGTCAGGTACGGTTGCTCACGCCTGTAATCCTAGCACTGTGGGAGGCCAAGGTGGGTGGATTGCTTGAGCTCATGAGTTTTGAGACTAGCCTGAGCAAAAATTAGACCCTGTCTTTATTAAAAACAGAAAAACTGAGGCAAGAATATCGCTTGAGCTTGAGTTGGAAGTTGCTGTGAACTATGGTGCTACAGCACTCTACCTAGGGTAACAGCTTGACACTCTGTTTTAAAAACAAAAAAGAAAAGAAAATAGTTATAGCCTATGAAAAAACATTAACTAAAGGAAAACAGGACACATAATCTAACAGTTCTACTTTTGACTAAGTCTACAAAAGAATTCACTTAGCTTGGAAAGAATCTCCTTTCTGAGAGCAAACAAGATACAGTTCTTGTACTCATGGTAACAATGTTCAACAGCAGTATTTACTATAAAGTAGCTGAGAAAGAAATATCTAACAGGTGACAGGCCCATAAAAAGCAAGCAGCCTCTGCATTGGATTCAGAATACGATTCTGTTCCCTAATGCCCCTCTTGCTGACTTGCTCACCAGCCAGCAAGACCTATACTATTTCCTGCATCTCTTTTCAAGACCTATACTTGTCAAGACCTATCCTATTTCTTGCATGTCTTTCTATTTGGCTACATGTCTGCTTGGATTTGGGGAACATAATTGTTTTTCTCTGACTCAGATGCTCTCTTTAGGCTTGTCTCCTTGCCAGACTAGACTAGCTTTACTTTACTTCTCTGAGCCTTGGATTTGCTCATCTTTCAGATGGGGCTAGAATAATACATAGCCAACAGGGCTGTTGAGAATGAGACATAAGTGTGAAAACATTTAACATTTATTCATTCCCAAATATTTATGGAGAACCTGTCCATAGGTACAGTGATCTATCAGACAAAATCCTTGACCTTCAGTATCTCACTGTCAAGTTAATGAGATAGAGATAAAAACACCAATGACAGTACAGTATGCTAAGGAAGAAGCTGTGAGGTATACACAAATTGCTCTGGGGTCACAAGGAGGAGAGAATTAAAAAGAAGCCGACCTAGTGAAGAGCAAAGCTGGTTAAGAGCAATGTTGGGATCTGCTGCCTTGGTGTGCAGGGAGGAGCCTTTGTCACAACCCACCAGGAGGCCCAGAGCAGAGCTGTAGGCTATAAAGATGAAGACAGCACAGCAACCTCAGTGACCCAAACATCAGATTAAAGACCCAGTAGGAAGCACTCATCTTACCTCTCCTCTGCGAATCTGGATGTTCCTTATAATTCTCTCTAACAGGCCAATGTGCTGCATGAAACGGAGACTATTTTCCTGTAATTGCTTGTTTTCTTTATCCAGGAAAAGTACTCTAGGGATAGCATAAATCAGTGGCATGACTAGAAATTTCTGTATTACTACTAAAAATCCAAAACTATGTCCCACTTCCCATTAGCTCTGGATCTTAGACCACTATCTAGATTTTAGAAGCAAATTTGGTAGAATAATTCCTACCACATTCCAAGACAAAGTAAAAATCAATAAGCTTCTAGGCTGTAAATGACTATTAAATACATGTGCAAGAGTATTAAAGGAACAATTCTAGCCCTTGAAAAATTGAAGGAAGGGTATGATCCCATTTAAGGGTTTTCAAATGCAGCTACAAATTCATATCTGGTTCTGATTTCTTACATAGAAGTAAAATAGCAGCAGCAGCAGAGGCAACCATTTATTAAGTACTTACCATGTACTTAGGCAATTAACTTACCCACCTAGTGAGCACTTAAAACTTTTCACATATTAGGTTATTTAGACTTTAAAAATTTTTAATTTATGGCTTGGTGCCTGTGGCTCAAGTGGCTAAGGTACCAGCCACATACACCTGAGCTAGCGGGTTCGAATTCAGCCCAGGCCCACCAAACAACAATGACAGCTGCAACCAAAAAATAGCCAGGCATTGTGGCGGGCACCTATAATCCCAGCTACTTGGGAGGTAGAGGCAGCAGAATCACTTGAGCCTAGGAGTTGGAAGTTGCTGTGAGCTGTGAAGCCATAGCACTCAATCCAGGGTAACAGCTTGAGCCTCTGTCTCAAAAAAAAAAAATTAATTTAGTCTGGGTATGGTAGTTCATGCCTATAATTTAGGGAGGCTGAGGTGGGATGATCATTTGAAGTCAGGAGTTCAAGACTATCCTAAGCAAAAGCAAGACCCTGTCTCTACTAAAAACAGAAAAATTAGCTGGGCATTGTGGTTTGCACCTGTGGTCCCAGCAACTTGGGATGCTGAGGCAAGAGAATCACTTGAGCCCAAGAGTTGGAGGCTGCAGTGAACCATGATGACAACACTGCACTCTACCCAGGGCAACAGAGCAAGAACCTGTGTTTAAAAAAAAAAGAAAGAAAAGAAAAAGAAAACAAAAAAGAAAAGGAAAAAATATACTCAAAAATTGGGGAAAAATTGTAATTGAAAATATTTTAATGTTATTTTAATTTTTATTTATTATTGTTTATTTTAATATATTCTATTTGTGTTTATTTATTTTTATTTAAAATATTTTAATTTAATTTCTGTGTATTTAGCTTTTTTTGAGACAGAGTCTTACCATGTTGCTCCCAGTAGAGCGTCACAGCTCACAGCAACCTCAAACTTTTGGGCTGAAGCGATTCTCCTGCCTCAGCCTCCCATGCAGCTGAGACTACAGGCGCCTGCCACAACACCTGGCTATTTTCTGTTGCAGTTGTCATTGCTGGTTAGCTGGCCCGGGCCGGGTTTAAACCTGCCAACTTCAGTGTATGTTGCCATGCCATAACTACTGTGCTATGGGTGCCAAGCCTGTATTTGGCTTTTATAACTATTCATCTATTTGTCTGTCTTATCTATTTATTTTGAGGCAAGGTCTTACTCTGTTGCTTAGACTTAGAGTGCTGTGGCATCAGCCTCATTCACTGTAACTTGAAACTCCTGATCTCAAGCAATCTTCCCACCTGCACCATTGCATTTGGCCTATTAGCCTGAGGAAAGTGAGACTCAGCGAAGGGAAAGTAACTTGTTTAAAAACATAAAAAAAGAAATGTGTAGAGCTGAAATGCCAACCCAGATCCCACTATATAGTTGCTGACCCCGTTTATTTGGGTGTCATAACAGTATCATAGTTTTGATCAAAGATTTGTGTCTGGGTTTTAGTTCTGGCCATTATGTGACCCTTGGCAATCTACAAATTTGAGCTTTACCTGTAAGATAAGGAAATACCCTGTGGAAGAAACTTACTCTAAGGAAAATATCTAAGTCCAATGCAGGTGACCAGACTGTCTTCAGGAGGACAAGAAGGAAGATAATTAATGTGAAGGCAAGTGCAATGAGTCAATTGTTTTGAGCCCTGATGGTCAGAAGGTAGATCTAGTTATAATTCTAGATGAGCAAAGACTTTTTTTTTAAACCAAGGGTGACTGTGCATGGGTAGTGTTGTCCTAGCCACCTTGGTTCCCCTTGTGTGAGATCCATTAACACTATCATTTCATTATAGCTGGGACTACAGTGCTAAGATTACAAGTAATGATTTCTATGAGCTATGTAGGAAAGGGGAGATGCAGACAGTAAAATATAATCAGAGATTCTCCAAGCCTGTCCAGAGGAAAGTGTGCCCAAAGCAGTGGACATGCTGGTTGGCAACCTCTCTCTGGACCATGATGCTGTGGTCTAAAGCCAGGCTACCGAGGTCTACATGCTTCTCTGCCACTGGCCAGGCTGGGTGAGCTCCCTAACCTCCCTAGGCCTTTGGTTCCCTTCCATAAAATAAGGCTAGTAATAATGTTTCCCTCCTGGGACTGGTCAGGATTAAATGAAGAGAGAGAAAGAGTGAGAAAGCACCCTCAGCTCAGCACCTGTAGCTCAGCAGCTAGGACACATGCACCAGGGCTGGCAGGTTTGAACCTGGCCCAGACCTGCCAAACAGCAATGACAACTACAAAAAAAAAAAAATAGCCGGGCATTGTGGTGGGCACCTACAGTCCCAGCTACTTGAGAGGCTGAGGCAAGAGAATTGCTTAAGCCCAAGAGTTTGAGGTAGCTGTGAGCTGTGATGCCACAGCACTCTACTGAGGGCAGCATAGTGAGGTTCTTTCTCAAAAAAAAAAACGAGAGAGAAAGCACACTCTGGGAGTAGTGCCTTACACATAGTAGGTGCTCAAACAAATGTTAATTATTATCATTATCATTGGTGATGTTTTCCATTAATATGAATTGACTCTCTTTGCTCTGATTCTTGCTCTAAGATAACTTTGATTGTAATCCTATGAAGAAGAGAATGCTCAAGCTGGCTGATATCTCAATTCTTTTCTGCATGTAATACTTCTCATTAAAAATCAATCCATTGGCTCGGCGCCTGTGGCTCAATCGGCTAAGGCGCCAGCCATGTACACCTAAGGTCGCAGGTTCAAATTCCCAGCCTGGGCCCACCAAACAACAATGATGGCTGCAACCAAAAAATGGCCGGGCGTTGTGGCGGGCACCTGTGGTCCTAGCTACTTGGGAGGCTGAGGCAGGAGACTCGCTTGAGCCCAGGAGTTGGAGGTTGCTATGAG
>CAUYQV010144037.1:0-28134 GCA_963574575.1 Galagoides demidoff
ATTTTTTATCTTCTGGGTATATACCTAATAATGGAATTGTAGGGTCGAATGGCAGGTCTATTTTTAGCTCTCTAAGTGTGTTCCAGATGACTTTCCAGAAAGAACTTACTAATTTGCATTCCCACCAGCAATGTAAAAGTGTTCCCATTTCTCCACATCCACGCCAGCAACTCTGGCTTTGGGATTTTGTGATATGGGCTAATCTTACTGGAGTTAGGTGATATCTCATTTGGACACCTATTCAATCCTCTGTTTCTATCAGATGATCCAGCACCAATACCAAGATGTCATGTGTCCCTCCCTCTCCCTCTGAACCTCCCTCCCCCTCTGGCACTCTCTCGTTCTCTTTCTCTCTCTCCCCCTCCCTCTCCTCTCTGCCCCTCTCTCTCCCTCTGGCACTTCCTCTCCCTTGGGCCCTCCCTCTCCCTCTGGCCTTCTCAAGAAGCACTTCAACTACATCTCTAAATCCAACTTTATTTCTACTTGTCTAATTCCTAATGGGATTAGTGCTTTTGGAAGGATCTGATAAATTCATCTGGGACAAGATACTGATTTTCCATAAATCTTGCATCCTTATCTTATCAGGTAGACTTTAATTGACTGGGTTGAGAGACATGGTATTCATCATCCAATAGATTTTGACTCAAATTTTAACTCTTCTTCCTCACCACCACCATTCTACCCTTCAGCTGAATGACTTTAGGCAAAAGGCTTAAAACTCCTTAAATCTTAATTTTCCTGCTCATTAAAGTAGGATTATTGCCTACATTTTGGGGTGTTTATAAAAATTAAACATGGTGAAGAAATAACTTGAGGACCTGGCACCTAATGGGTGATCACAAAATATTATGAAATTGCTTTCTAACATGTTTATACCAATTTACTTTCCTGTAGTGGTCTATATAGTTTCTGTTTTATTAGTTAGATGGTGGAGTTTAGATTGGGTTCATATTTGCTGTCTTTGTATACCTTGTGCTGAAAAGTAATGGGTGCTTAATAAGTCCTCAATAAATGTTTGTTGACTGAAATTTAAAAATAGAATTTATTTCCAAGCATAGACTAAAGACATTTAAACCTGAGTATCTTCTTCTTCCTTCTGAAATAGAGCTCCAGTATTAGCCAAGATGCTGTCCAGTAAGAATCACCATCATCGCACCTTCCCTGACGCTATCCTACTGGAGGACAAAGCTCATCTCTGTTCATGTCCATGAATAGCACTTACTACTTGATGCTTATAGGGACTGTACTAGATTTTAATCAAAATAACTTGGGCAAGGCCGATGAGTGATAGGCCTGGATGGTTTTGCCATAAATAAGCAGTGTCATAAATTAGCTCTATGACATTGGATATATTCTTTGTGTATTCAGGGATTGCTTCTCCACAATGAGAACAGTAATAGAATCTGCTTCAAAGAATTGTGAATATCGAGATAAGTTTGAGTAAAAATATATTTTGCATTGCTTGGCACATAGTAGGTGACCAATACAAAGTATTTTTTTTCCAGAATGGACTTTAAAAAAGACCTACCTAATGCATCAAACACAACTTCTCCAAATGCACCTAAGCTTGGGGCAAGGAGCATAATTTGGTAGATTAAAAAAGAAGGTATTATTTTTTTCTTTTAGGTCATTAAAGTTAGAAGCAAAGGCCAAATTCATAAAAGTGACTGATCATAGTGAGAACAGACAGAAACAAAAAGTTTTTCACCTGCATGACTGGAAAAATCCATCTGGAGAATTCTATAGAAACTTGTCATAAAAAAAAAATGATGCTGAAGCAATTATTGGTTCTGAGAATTGTCCAATGGTGAGCAATTTGATCTATAATAAATGAAGTTTCAGACACAATACATGAATGAGAATTTCTAGTATGAACTTAATTACATTTATGCTTCAGTAGAAACGTATCAGCCAGTTTTTAAATCTACTTTCAACAACTCAGGAAAGTTTAGAAATGTCACAGCTCCCCCTCTGTCTGGGTGATCAGTAATGAGGCACACGGCTTCTAAATATGTCTTAGCAGAGTGGATTCATTTTTTAAAAAACTTATGTAAGACTAAAATTAATTGGTGACAACAAGTGTATTCACAGTGGGATTCATTTACATAGTGAAGTGTTTGTACAACTGAAGTATAATTTGATTTAACAAAATTGATCTAGACAGAGCATTTTTAGAAGTGTATTACCAAAATAAATAAAATGTGGAAAAGAAAGAAATGTCAGACAAAGTCCTTGGGAACCCTATGATCTATTAGGGATCAATTAGTGATGTCTATCATACCTGGAGGAGCAGGAAGTGGTGACATGCATGCCTTGTATTTTCTGATCCATTAAAGGCCCTTGAAAGTTTGTTAAATTGTGCTGCTGGATGTTTCTTCTTCGGGTCTAAGTCTAATAAAGTATTTTTAGAAGAGAATCCAAAAAAAAGAAAAAGGCAGACATTACCACCTTCCTGAGGGCTCGGGACTGTGCTTTCTGTGCCCATTTTCACTGGTTGGCAGATGAGGTCAGGAGATGCTACCATTTCTCTCTTGTAGTACATGGGAGTGCAGTGATTGTGCATCCCAGCTTTCACAGAGCCACCACATTTTACACTTCTTGACCAGGCATTCATCTGGAATCATTCATTTTATAACATACTAGTATTATCTAGAGTGGTGTTGAAATAATTGCGAATGCCTTGGATAACCCCCCTTTGTATTTCCAGCTCCCACCAGCGTTTGTCTAGTGTTGTGTGAGTGCCACAGTGACCGAGTCCTTGCCTGGCCATGTGCTTAAACTTGAAAGAACAGCACAGCCCATTTTAGCTGTGAATGACACTATTTTCCTTAAATGGGTTCCTATCTCATAATTTGAATATACAAGCAGATAGAGTCTAGAAGTCCAAATGAATTAAAATAATTGAAATTTGATTTAAATAAAAAGCACAATAGAGCCCAAAACTGGACTCACCCAGTTTTTTTTCCCCAGAGATTAAGAATCTTTAGGGATAAAAGTAGAAAGTTCCACATCCTCGTTGAACCCTTGGACCATTAGTTCTGAAGGACCATCTTCTGGCCTACAGGCATACTGTGTTCCATGCTGGGAGTCACGTTTTAATAATGAAATCTTTCAAAATAGAGCATTTCCAGACATGGGAGACTGGAAGTGTGTCCTGAAAGGAGCAAAGTGCATACAACCTGGAGAAAAGACTGAAGGGTCAGCCTAACTAGAAAATAAAAAATTGGAGCCTGGTTCACAATCCAATGAGCCACCCCAAAGTGCAATCAAAGGACTCTGTCCTTTCCCTCCTTACTCGTTAGCTGGCAAGTATTTGTTGACTGTGCCACGTGCCAGGCATTGTTTAAAGGGCTGAAAATACAGATGTGAACAAGGCAAATGGCCTCTAGAATTTCAGGGAAGTTACATTTCATTAAGGATAGAAAATGAACAAGTAAGCAGACAAACTTCGTTCACAGCTAGCACAGTGCTATGAAGTATGTGAAGTAGCCGGCACACACGGGAGCTGGTTTGCGGGAACCTGCTTCACATCAGTGTTGCCAAGGAAGGTGTTGCCGGGGAAGTGACATCCAGGCTGACACCTGAATGAGAAGACAGGGCCTGGCCCGCAGGGGCATGGACGTCAGGGAAAAGCATTTCAGGCAGGGGCCCAGCTGGTCCAGCAGTGCTGAGAAGTGTATGAGTTGGATAATTCGGAGAAAACAATCTGTTGGTTTAGGTAGAGTTTAGATTCTTGGAGAATAGAAAAGATGACCGAATAAAGGAGAACTAATTTTCTTTTTTGTCCAGTGGGGTTTATGAGCTGCAAAAATATCCATGGCAGATGGAGGGTTGAGCCTATGCGTTCTAGATTTCAAGGAAAGTGAGATGAACAGATATCCAAGAGGCGAAGTCTCGGAAAGTCCAGCTTCTCTACTGCTACGTTGTTCTCTGTGTGCTTTCCTCAGAAATGTCCCATTAACCCCTGAAGAGGCAGAGTTAATCATGGCGATGATAAGGGGGAAGTTGTAGAGCTATTGATGCTGGAGTTGGGAAATGTTTTCCCCTGGCATTTCACTGTGGCCACAGCCCAGACTCACATTGCCGGACCCGCGGTATAAGCGGCCCACTGCTCACGTTTTCATGTGTAGTCTTGGCCGCTGTATTAGCTTGGTTCCATTACTACATGAGCATTTCTTTCCAAACCCATGGCAGACTGTTAGGTAAGGCAGTGAAACAACTTATTTTGCTAAAGAGAACTAAATTTTAAAGTAAAGGGTAGAATTTAAGTAGAAACACTTCAACTTGACCTTCTGCTCGGACTCAGATAGCTGGAGACGGGCCTATGACATAAAGGACTCATGTTCGACATCAGCAAATGAGGCTTCCTGTTGCTTCATGCAACCCTAAAATCTGGGCCACTTTGAAAATCACCTGTTTGCCTAGACCCACTAGGTGTTAGAGTGGTTATTTTAGAGCTGAGAATAGGTGACAGCCCAGCTTCCATTGGATTTAATTTGGTGATGCTGTTTCTTATTAAATGTAACCAGGGCAACTTATTTATTTCCAATTTTCAAGATTTACTAATTTCAAAGTCACCAGATGTTAATTTTCTCAGTAAAAGCACCACTAGAAAGTACAATAGATATAGTTAGTGTCTGAAACATTTTTGGATAACAAATCCTTTGGGGGTACAGAGAAAATATAGGGAAAGGATCATTTTGTCATCATCTATTTCTCCAAAAGAGTTTGAGAATGAATGACCTCCCCCTTCTGATTGCTTCTCTCAATACAAAGTATTCCAAATTCTATATAGAAACAATTCACTGTACCCCATGATAGTATTAATGTACACAGCTTTGACTTAATAAAAAATAAAAAATAATTTTAAAAAAGATACTGTTCCAAACCGATAATTCTTGATACCATTGGCGAAACTATTTTATTTTGCTCTAAATTTTGCCTGTTAGCAAACTGAAGTCTCCAGATTTGCACAGAAGGGATAAAACTTCAATGAATGCATGCCAACACTCAGTCAGCTGTTCTTATTTTCAACATTCCTACTTAGATTTCTTCTCATTCCACCCACGGTGAAAGAGGAAATATAGTCAGAAGCTGCTTTGGCAGCAGTGGACGAAATGTTTCTCCCAAAGCAGCACATCATGGGGTGTGTGTGTGTGAAAGAGAGAAAGACAGAGATCAGGAAAGAGCTGGAGTTGGAGAAGGATAAACAGAAACAGAGAGACAGAGGAAGAAAGTGACAGAGAAGTAGTTAGATAGCTCCTAGCAAGCAAAACATGCATCAATATAGAGCTTGATTAAGGGAAACCTTATACACTGTAACGTCCTTACTGCAAAACAGCTACTTACATAACCATGGTGATTTGCAGTTTACCAAGCACATTCACAAACATAATTTTGTTTCATCATCATTACATAACTGTGGTAGAGGCAGTACTGTCTCCAAATTACAGGTAAGAAAATTGACGCTCAAAGATATTCATAACGCTCCTTAAACCAGTAACAAGCAGGCTGAAAGATCAAGGCTCCTGACTGTAGATTTAGTTTTCCTTCACAGGTTACTAATTCATACCGATCGAGCTCTTTAAATCAGGCCCAAATAGATGTAATTATGTCAAGACATCTAACCAACTTTCAGAATATCATGTTATAAAGGTATATTTCAAAGATAACTAATTTCTGTATCTATAAAGTAAAATGACACAGCTGTAACAGTTACGATCAGAATTTGCTGAGTCAACTAGTTGTATTAATGTGGGGACAGGAAGGGCAGTAGCAAATATCAGATGCCCAGTGACTTTAAACAACATTCAGGGATAATGGTTCCCTTTGTGGGAATGCGTATGAAGCAAATCGTAGTAAGATATGTGATGCATTTTTTATATAAATCCTTTTAAAATATACTTCTATAACAGGTCATGGGTGTATTAAAAAATATATTTGTATCTCCAAACAAATTGCAGTTTCCTTTAGTTTTCTGGCTTATACATACAAGGGGCATCCTCCACAGTGTAGAACTCTCCTTAATCACATCTGGAGTATAAAGTTGGTGAGAAGGGATGGGTCAGGGTGGATATAAAGAGAGAGCTTGGCTGATCTGTTGGCTGCATTATATCCTAGACCTATGGGATCCTAAGGTTACCCTAGACAGAAGTTTGAGGAATAAACATTCAGTCACCAAAATGTCTAGTCTCTAGTACTTTCCTGATTCAAGATGGGGAGAACTTCTAATGGACAGGTGCTGTAACCAGGGCATAATCTCTCTAATTTGGCTTGGCCCTCTACAGTCAGCAGGTCTATTGCTCTCACATGGACCCTGCCTGCTGTATACATCCAAGAACAGTGCATGTAACAATCCATGCCCTGGGGCAGGCACTGCACTGTGTCCACGCATCTTCCCCTTTCTATCCCCACAAACCTTTCTGAGGTGGCATATTAGTCAGGGTAATGCTAGCAGCTCTAACAAATAAAACCTGTGATTCTGAGCATCATATCATAAGGATTTATTTTTCACAGAAAAATCAGGCAGATGGCCAGCTTTCCTCCATATGGTCACTCAGAGATCAAGGCTCCTTTTATCAAGAGAGTCCAAAATCCCCTAAAGCAGCAATCACCAAACTCTTGCCTATTGGCTGAATCTGGTGACCACCTATTTTGCATGATCCACGAGCTGAGAATATGTTTTAAACTTTTTGATCGTTCTAAACAATCAAAAGGGACATATCTTTACAACCTGTGCATGAGATTCACAATTTGGTGTCCCTCAAGAAAGCCCTATTGGGACTCACTGTGCTCATGTGTTTCCATATCGTCTGTGTCTGCTTTTGCTCTGCAAGGAAGATTTGAGGAGTTGCCATAGAGATTGCATGGTCCACAAATCCAAAATATTTACTATTTGGCCCTTAAAAGAAAAGTTTTGCTGTCCCTGACTCCAAGGGCTTCTCAAAGACTTAATTCTATGCACAAGGGGAGCAGGATGGAGAACACATTCCAGTACAAAGCTGAGGGAGGTCTGTGGCTTGCTCCAGAGCTTCCAACTCTAAATTGCATACTTGGGATTCAAATACAGATCCCTCTGACCTCATGCCCTCAAATCTTAACCTTATCTTTTTACTATTACACTCTTAAATATCCCCACCAATGCATTTATTCATAAACTCTTCTAATGTGTGCGTCTTTGGGAAATCACTGATGTCGGGGAAATATGCCCCCACCACATTATTTTAATTTAACACGCATTAGGCACTAGCCTTGTTCTGATAATAACATCGAGAAAACAATGGGAAATATTTAGTGTTAAATATAAGAACTCAGTGTGGCTCTGCACATCAATGAGTATGTGCCAGCCAGCTAATAAATCTTCACAACGATAGCGCTGCTTCCAATAATGTTTTATATTTCAAAATGATTAATTTTTAACCGTACTTTATATCCCTTGTGTATGATGTCTCTGATCCCCTGGGATAAGCCACCAATCTCCACGTTACTACAAAGCAGAAATAAAATATTATAGGATTTCCTGATGACTCTGAGGAGTTGAATGGCTCCTGTGGGACTGCAAAGTTAATTAGAATGAGCATAGAATTGCTATACTCTATTATGACCCAGTTATGTTCCCCTCCCTTCCCCAGCCTTCTTTAAAGACTTAACAATGGAGGTTAGAGTGAGAAAAATAGCTCTTTTTGTCTTTTCCAGATTGGCTTTTGAATGGGATGACTTTAGCTCTTTTCTTTTCTAGGTACATTTTTATAAGAATCTAAGTCTCCTTGGCTTAGAACTCCTTGATGATAGCCACCTGGTGTATCAGGGAATAAAATAATTAGAACTTCTTATGGTCACTATTTCTTTAAGTATTCTCTGTCCTGTAGTATTTAGACCCACAGAAGAGCTTGGCCAAATCAGAGAGATAAGGTGATAGAGACACCCCTTGATTTTGGCATACAAGAAGGGCCATCTAAATAGGATCCTTACTTTAAAATACTGTATTTAAAATTAGACTTCTGCTGTCTTTCCACTATTTATAACTGTTTCCTCACATACATGATATATTCCCAATAAATAAAATAAATGAAAGAAAGGCTTTTTATTGATTTGGGATAAGTTATTTTAAGGTACAAAGTAATAAGGGTTTCATGTTTTTCCTGACATATATGCTCAGGTTCCAGAGATAAAATATCTTCAGGTTATTGGTATACACAGGGTGGAATGTGCTGGCTTTGGAGAAGAGCCAAGGAGGTTTTACTGGTGGTGCCACACTGTGTGCCCTGCACCTGGGTGAACCCCAAAATGCATGAGTGAAAAGAACGTGCCCTCTATTCTTACAAGTTTACAAATTTTCTCCCTTTTTGTTTACACCATATTATCACTGCTTTATAGACAGGAGAACAAAGTCTCTGAGAGGCCAAATAACCTTTCTAAGAAAACACGCTCAATGTGTGGCAGACCAAGGACTTGCCCATTCATCTCCTTGGTGTCCTATGTTACCTCTGTAGTGACAGACACTTTCTTCAGCCTGTTTCTCTTCATTTTACCCAGTAGTTCTTCCCAGAGCCATAATGGAGTGTAGCCTGTTTTTTGTAGGTCAAGGGTGCCAGCGATACACCTTTTAAACCTATCACATCACAGAGCTCAAGTGTTATGTCAGTTGCACTAATTTTAGTTCTGAGTTTCAGAAAAATGAAACTTAGAGTTAGTTAAGTAATGAAGGTAATTTAGTGACATGTATAATTAGCATAAGAATTTACTTTCAAAAAGCCTTGACTCATGATGTTTCCAAGGACCTGGTTTTTCTCTTTTTTCTTCACTTTCTCCAATGTCCATTTCATCCCAAAGTATAGTCCTTTTAACTTTTCAAGATGAAAAGCAGAAATATCCAGAAACACAGGGCATCGCCTTCATACTGAATGATAAAGGAAGCAGCTGCATCTCGACAGTCTGGGCAGCTCTCCCGAGAGGCATTTTGATTTGACAATCTTATATCACATGTTCAAGCCCAAATAGATCAATCCTTGTCTCTGGGGGATGAAACGTGCCAATTGTTCGGCTTGGTGGTAGAAGAGGTCAATTTCCTGCCAACCACATGACTCAAAAATAAAAGTCATGGACTACTAAGAAGAAAAAAAAGGGGACAGAAGTTGGGGAGATGTATCAGTCAGAATAGAGCAGATTATGGTCTGGTAACAAATGATCCCTAAATCTCAGTGGTCTAAAACAGCAATGTTCATTTTGAGCTAATTTTCCATCAACTTTAGCAGGGGGTTCTATTTTATATCATCACTGCTCTCTCTCTCCAGGATTTATGTTGACAGAATAGTCATTTTCCAGAACATTGACAAACAGGAGAGGGAAAGAAGAGTGTACGGAAGCAGTCACTCACTCACAAGGATCCTCACATCAAATGTCTCAGACCATTGGCCAGAGAAAGTCACACGGCCACGTGTAACTTCAAAGGGGGTGAGGAACTGCCTGACTACCTTGTTGCTGAGCTAGAATATTTGTGAGAGGCTTTTAATGATGTTCCAGGAAATAACCAGCAAACAGCCACCATAGTTATCCTGAGTTAGAGAAAGAGACATGTTCTGAGTTCAAACACTACCAAATGATACATATAAATGGAGACTAATATTACTGACCTGAAGAGTGGCAGCCCTTCCTGACTACGTAAGAGGACCTGCACTGGTATTTCCATTGCATAATAATAGTGTATCACATAATTTAGACCAGGAAGAAAAACTAGGATTAAAAAAAAAAAAAACTATGTGAAAAAACTAAGACTGGGTCATAAAACTGCTTGATCTTCGCTGATATGGGTAGGCAATAAATTGAAGTGCTTGACTGGCATTTCTTTAGAACACATAAGCATTCTACTTACCCAAGAGCTAATGGGAGAGAGATAATCATGAGAAAGCAGGAGCTAATTTTGAATTTGAGCTTGAAACCACCATTGATACTAAGATTTAAGAAGCTTATCACTGTGCATTGTTATAGACTTTTTTTTCCTATTCTAACTATAAACAATAGAAAAAAAAGCTTTGAAAAACCCTAGTGGAAAAAAAATTTAAGCCCTGTAATTCTGATTTAAAAGCAATCTTGAGAAGCCATTGAGAGGATAAACAAAAATAAATGAGAAAAGGAACGGCCTCATGAAAAAGAAGAGTTCTGAGATATTGCCCAACAAAGAAATCCGGAGGCTAGTCTCCGATGAGAGAAACAGGAGAGGAAAATTCCAAACCCAATCCAAGTGCTTTTTAAAAAAATAAGCGATAATGGCTGCACAAGAAAAAGTTTATTTTCAACGTGTCTGTTTCTTCTCATAAAGGGAGTGAAGGGAAATGAGAATCTTGATGACTCTGGGATACCCCATCATTTGAATGATGTCAGACAATTTAATGGAGTGGGAAATAAAATGATCAGAAGGTCTCCCCACATGCATGTGCTGTCTTTGGCATCTTAAGAAATTTGATTATGTTCCCTAGGATTCTTCTTTAATGATATCTATCTAATTAACCGTAATAGCTTCTCTGAGTCTAGGAAAAATATCATCTCAATCTTAAGCACTTAAAAGTGTTTGCCTCTTAACTTGATTCAGAAATATGTGTTACATTCCAATCTTGCTTACCCACCTTTACAGGAGCTGGAGACAGAGTGGAGACCAATACAGACGGGAGGTCACCCTTTACAACTTCTTTCTTACCTAGGCAAAGGTGCTGGGGGTTCAACCTGGGCTGATGTCCTGTGAGCTAGGACCTGATGTAAAGGTGGGCTATAGCTGTTTCATGGTTGTAGGGGGGAGACTCACGGAGATCCCAAAGTCAGCATTCAAGATCAAATAAAATTCTGGAACCACAGTAAAACTTGAAATGGAACAAAGTTAAAGACATTTAAAGATCCTCGGTACTAAGATGCACAAACATAAGCAAGAAGGCAAAATAATAACAGCTAACGATTATGTCACACTGAGTAGGGATGCAATTACTAACTTGCATGGTCCTAACTTCAGCCTAGAAACTCATTCCAACCTCACAAGAATGCTATGAGAGGAACACTTTAATTATCCCTACTTGACACATGAAAAAACAGGTGCAGAGATGCAGAAACTAAGAGATAACTTACCAAATCACATCCCTCAGTCTAGCTCCAGAGTTAACGCTCTCAACCACATGAAGCAACTAACAGAAGCAAAATTGAGCAAAAACCGTTTGTCTCCCATTCCTCAGGGCTGGACTCCATTAAACTTGGAGACATTACCCGAGGAACTAGAACATAAACCAGGTTTTCATTTATGGAACATTGGTATCTACTTGGCTGCAAAGGGAGCAAATCGTTTCTTTCTGGAAAGACATTAGATTAATCTAGGAGCAGTGGAGATTAACAAAGGCTGTTTCCACATTAGACCCATTCCCGCAACACCAAGGATGCAAGTTTTCCCACCGAGAGGCCACCTATCACAGTTATCTTAGTAAGTGTGGAACTGGGAATGAATAAACAACCCTAGGATAAATGAATACATAAATGAATGAATTATAAATGACTTTATGGTTTAACTAATTTTTATAGATTCTGTACTGTTACAAAATTAATTGTGTTGTTTGCAGAACAGTGAGGAATTTTTCGGCGAAGCAAAACAAAAGAACAATTTTATAACTTGTGGAACAATTCAGACTACCTTAGGATGCATACAGAGATATAGCATGCTGCTTACTCTGTCCTGAGTAGGGATGGGGAAAAGAGTGTAATCCCACAGGGCTGATTCATGGAGAGGATTCACGTGGAGCTGAATCCAATGCTCCTAACTGAAAACCTATTCTTGTGCACCCTGAAATAATTTTACAACTTTTGCACTATTCTAATGCTCAAACTCTGGAACCAAAACTAGGCAAAAGAAACAGCATGAAACAACACAGATACAAAGAAAAACTGTTAGGCTTTTGCCATAATCAAGGGCATGGGTTTCGTCAAATGCACCAGGTAAGGGTGAGTGCAAAGTTCCCATAGTCTCAGGCTGTTCTTCCAGATGAAAAAGCAGGATGCCCTGTTAAATGTGAATTTCAGATAAGCAATGAGTACTTTTTGAGGATAAGCATGCCCAAGGATCCTGTGTGCTTTTATTTGCCACGTATGGCTTTGCTGCCACCAAGGCAAAGAAGCCTGGTTGCACTGGGAGAACACTGCATTGCCAAGTGCGTGCTTGCCTGGAATTCTGCTGCTGCCTGGAATTCGGCTACTCTAGGTGATGTTGCTCTCCCTGAACCTCGCTGTCCTCATTTGCAAGGTGAGAAGAGTTGACCTAGTTGAGTGCTGATGGCCCTTTCATCTCTACATTTCTAGCTTCTGGTAGTGTAAACGTGGGACTAAGCAGTCGGGGTACCTGTAAAGGGGAGAGGTATGAAGTTGTTGTTTATAGGATGCCCTGTGAGGGAGAGAAATCAATTATGAATCATTCACTTAGGAGAGAAAAAGAACAACAAAACCTGCAAATGAGGCTGCGGATGAGGCAGGACGCAGCTGTCTTCTGCAGAGTTTCCACTGGAGAAGAGACTAACCCCCAGGGGAGCTCATCTCAGAAAGTCTCCTGTTGGCAAAGACATGGTTGTTCTCCTTGGAGGTTACCATTTGTTCCACCCACAGGGCTCCAAAGTTAAGAACTGACCACCTTTGTGGGGAAAAAATGATTTTAACGCATTTATAAGGTGGTTGCATATGTACATCTGTAAGAAAAATACTGATGAAGATCTATTTGCATTTATTTAGTAGATGGAGAGTTGAATGTAACTGTTTTAGCTCAAATTTTATAAGTTTTTTTTTTTTTTTTAGAAAAAAAATTTAAAAACTGTGGGGTAGCAGACTGTAGCAGGATACATCTCTGCCACTGCCGTTGGTCTAACTTGGGAAGACTGATTCACGGCCTCCGCACTGCTTTCCCTGAAGTTCTATTAATATGTAAAAGATCAGCCCAGCATCTTCATCACTGCATTGATAATAACTGCCCAGCATTTCCCCATTCTGGCCTGAGATAAATCAGCAATGCAATTAATTATGTGTAATACATATATGAACAGATTACCAGCAACCCTTCCTTTCCTGGACATTAAAAATACAATTCTTCACTTTCTATGCACTGTCAGCACCATTTCTTTTCAGAAGATAAAAATACAAAGCAACTTTGCATGTGGCAAGGAACTCTGGGGAAATCTTTTCCTAACAAGACCATGAACACAGAGATACAAGGCTAATTTGGGAAATGCAGTAGGTGCCATCAAAGAGACCCTGTGAATTTTTTAATTTTATTGGGAAGTACCTTACAACCAAACATCCCTGGGGTAGCTCAGTTGAATCATGAATAAGACTTTCTGCAACAAAAGACCCCATAACTGCCTAACCATAAGGGAATAATAGTTCAATGCAGGAGGCAGGTAGGGTTCACTTTGTTTTGGCCAGTGAGGAGTGAAGAGTGAAATCATACACTCCACATTAAGCTCTATTATTCGAGGAGGACGATTTCATCTGATCTTATAAATTGCCCTGTGCATCTTAAGTAAGCCTCCAACTCCGTGCATATGTCCTGATTCATAATCACAGGGTAGCTAACAGGAGAGATCAGAAGATGCAATTCTCAAACAGAGTTTCTCCATCTTGGTGTGATTAACATTTGAGGTCAAATAACTCCTGGCTGAGGAGGCCTGCCCTGGACTTTACACTAGATGACAGTAAGATCCACTCTTGGTTGGGACAACCAAACATATCTTCGCGCACTGCTAGATGTGCCCCAGAAAACATAAGGCAAAACCATCCCCAGTTGGGAACCACTAGTCTATGGTGACCATCCTGTGTGATGAATTTCATCATGAAAGAGGAGCTTAAGACTCTCAGGGAAGGAGACTCAGGTAAAATAAAGCCCCCAAATAAATATATATAATGTGTCTGTGTTTCTTTTTTCTGTGTTGTGTCTTCGTCATAGTGATAAAGAGAATTTCTTACAAATTGTACAGTTTACTTAGGTATCATAAGTATTTTTTTTTATTAAATCAAAGCTGTGTACATTAATGCAGTCATGGGGTACAGCGTGCTGGTTCTATATACAATCTGAAATATTTTCATCAAACTGGTTAACATAGACTTCACATCATTTTCCTAGTTATTGTGTTAAGACATTTATATTCTACATTTAGAAAGATCCACATGTACCCTTGTAAGACGGACCATAGATGTGATCCCACCAATCACCCTCCCGCCACCCATTTCCCCCCTCCCTCCCTTCCCCCTCCCCTTTGTTTAAGAGATTATAAGTGTAATTTTTCTGTCTTGAGTCGAATGCTTTATTTAATTATTGTCTTCCTGCTATTTACCCTCAATTTTGACCTATAACACTCAGAGCCCACTGTCCCTACACACAACAATTGCTTCTAAAGGCCTATATATTTTTTCAAGATCTAGCCCTGCCGACTGCTCCAAGTCTTTGTCTGTTCTCTAAACAGATCTGTGCCATTTCTTTGTCGGTTTCTTTCCTACTGTGAGACTGTGAGCTCACTGAGAACAGGTCCAGGGTGTTCCTTCTTTTGTATACAGCACTTCTCATAGTTTTCAGCATGGTGATATTCACTATTTGCTAAAAGAGTCAAATCAATTAATCCCAAATTTCCCTGAAGAACTCTCACATGCATTCCTACTCTCTCCCGGGATGCAAGTCACCTCTGCCTCTTTCAAGCATTTTCTCCTCGCAGTCCACATTAGGTACTGAGTTAATTCAAGGGAAGAGATAGTCTCTGTTTGTTTCCCTGAAAACCTAGAACTGTACTTACTCATTAGAAAATGAATGTGGGCCTCTTTTAATATTTACTGCCCTGATTAACTGTAGTTTTTCCAGAGAAGGATTTGTTATATAATAAGTCAGAGATAAAGAGTGAAAGGAGAAGTTTTAACAACTCAGGTGCTAGCCTGGCATGGTGGCTCACAGCTGTACTCCTCTCACTCTGGGAGGCTGAGGCAGGAGGAATCTATGAGTTCAGGAGTTTGAGAACAGCCTGAGCAAAAATGAGACTGTGTCTCTCTAAAAAGAGAAAATTTAGCCAGATGTCATGGCAAGTGCCCATAGTCCCAGCAACTCAAGAGGCTGAGGCAGGAGGATTGTATGAGCCCAGGAGTTTGAGGTTGCTGTGAGCAAACTTGAGGCCAGGACACTTTAGCCTGGGTGACAGAGTGAAAGTCTATCTCAAAATAAGAAAAAAGAAAGAAAGTAAGTAAGAAAGAGAGAGAGAGAGCAAGAAAAGAAAGGAAGGGGAGGAGGGAAGAAAGAAAGGAAGGAAAGAAGGAAGAAAGGAAGGAAGGAAGGAAGGAAGGAAGGAAGGAAGGAAGGGAGGAAGGGAGGGAGGGAGGGAGGGAGGGAGGAAGGAAGGAAGGGGAGGAGGAAGGAACAGGAGGAAGGAAGGAAGGAAGGAAGGGAGGGAGGGAGGGAGGGAGGGAGGGAGGGAGGAAGGAAGGAAGGAAGGAAGGAAGGAAGGAGAGAGAAAGAACAAACTTGTGTGCTTTAAAACTTCTCTGTAAATAGGTGGTTTGCATATGATGGTGGGGCAAAGAAAATAGAGCTGTATAAAAGCAAAATAATGAAATGCTTAACTAAAAAAGAGCACATCAACCAAGTAAAGGTAAATAATTTTCTCTGGAATAAAAAGGAAAACCATTGTGAAAAACTAAATAAGACGGTGGCACCTATGGCTCAAAGGAGTAGGCTGCCCACCCCATATACCAGAGGTGGTGGGTTCAAACCCAGCCATAGCCAAAAGTTGCAAAAAAAAAAAAAGTGTAATAAAAAAAACTAAATAAGACACTTTACTAATTTGTTAGGATAAAATTCTATATTTTTTTTTTGTTAAAAAGGGCTTGCTCTCCTCTAACTTCAAATTTTAAGAACTATCCAGTGACCTGAGGGGCCAGCAAGGTCCATTTCCTTTCTTGTACATAGAGGAAACCAGACTCCATGGTAAACTACAAAGATTCTATTTTTCACAGTATATTAACATTTATTTTCCTCTTTTCATGCTGCATTAGCAATATTTTGGTATAAGAGAGAATGGACTATGTAGTCTTCCTATAAATTCTCTAGCTGTTATGAGCCAAGAAAATAATCTAAATAAAGTCCAGTGGCAAAGGAAGCATGAATCGTGAAGCATGGGGATGCCAAATGAAGCCATGTTTCATCAGTTCCCAAAATTAATCCTGAATTTCATCAACTCAGGCAGACTGTGTCCAAAGAAATGTACTGGGAGACACAGAGACTAGAATAAAGAACTGAAATAGAATGCCAAAGTTGTGTTTTCTTTGTTAAACATGTGCTTTGCTTTGGTAGGAAATAAGAAAATGAAGACCAACCTCGAGCTAAAACAGGGATTAGCTTAAGAATGGCTAGAGAATATGATAGAACACTAAGTACCTTCAATAAAATGGTAAGCAAACCTTTTCTGATAACCTAGGACTGATAACCTAGGATTTATAGGTTTATGGTGTCTGTTACAACTCAGCTCATGTAATGGGGAAGCAGTTACAGATAACACTTTGATAAATGAGCGTGGCTATGTTTCAATAAAACTTTATTTTTTTTTTTTTTGTTTTTTTTGAGACGGAGCCTCAAGCTATCCCCCTGGGTAGAGTGCCATGGCATCACAGCTCATAGCAACCTCCAACTCCTGGGCTCAAGTGAGTCTCCTGCCTCTGCCTCCTAAGTAGCTGGGACCACAGGTGCCCGCCACAATGCCCGGCCATTTTTTGGTTGCAGCCATCATTGTTGTTTGGTGGGCCCAGGCTGGGGATTTGAACCCGCCACCTTAGGTGTACGTGGCTGGCGCCTTAGCCGATTGAGCCACAGGCGCCGAGCCAATAAAACTTTATTTAAAAAATAAGCTGAGGGCCAGATTTAATGTAAGGGCCACAGATTGTTGCCCACTACTTTACTGTATCAGGTGACCAGCACTGAAAAAAAATGATAAGTAATAGTAGATAGGTTGTTATTCTCTTCCTACTCTCTCTGAAGATACCTGATTGCATTTTATGCCTCATAGTCATTAATTAAAAATGGAACCTCCAGTGACACTGAACTCGCAATTAGTTAAAACAAGGTAAACTTGTAAACACCCATCAGTTAGCTATCTGATCTGCATCAATCCACACCTGTTGAGTCAGTGCCAGGGCAAGAATGTAATTTTCCAGAACGTGTAACTCCACTGCTCTGCATGCCTCTAATGAGAAAAAGTTAATTATTTTATTATCTTAACATAAACCTCCTCAAATTAAATATTTCCAGGGTTATAAACTGTTTGCTTCCAAGCTTCATTAAAAGCATAAAAACAGCCATTTCACTTTTGCAAACAACAGTCTTGGTGTCCTCAGGATTCAAATAAAGCCTTAACATTTTACAAAGCATATTTTTTCTTTCATAAAGAAGAGGGCCTTACCCAGGTTGTTCTCCTTATTGAGAAAAAGGGTGAATATCAGAACATCCTGTTGCTAGGAAGGTCCAGAGATGGTGACAGGAGCTGCAATAGTCTTTACGGTTGCCCTTTTCAATCTGCCTCTGAACTCATTAGTTAGCTAATGAGTTAGCTTGCAAATAAACACATTACACATGTTTATATACACACACATATAGGCCCTTCCTTAGAGATTATTGCTACTGTTTTGATTATTAATTTGTCTTGGTTTCTCTTTCCCCCAAGCTTAATAATCCAGCTGTTTTTAGACCTCTTTCTCACGTCTGTGTTTTAAGATATGCCCACATTTGGCCCTGCAGCACCATATGAGTAAGCTGCTGCTTCATCTCATGGGATTGAATTTCAGGACACAGATGCAAAGAGATGAACCAAAGAATGAAATTTGGCTCTTACATTTTCTGGCTTATTCTACACCCTAAAGCCCCGGTGTGAGTCTATTTTTTTTCTTTTTCTTTTGTGATTAAGAAGAGCCACATTTTTTTTTTAATTTCAGATTGTTATGAGGGTATGAAGGATTAGGTTACATTGTTTGGCTTTGTTAGGTAAAGTCCAAGTTTTAGCTGAGCCCTTCATCCAGGGGGTGTGCACTCACCTCACTTTGTGTGCATTAAGTGAGAGTTCACTAATTCCTCTCTCTCCTCCTCCCCTCTCCCCTCACTGTCCTCTCTCCTCCCCCACAACTTGAATCTGATTTTAACAAAGAGTCACACTTCTATGCTCATAAGTACAGCCAAGTCCAAGTTCCTGTTTTGTGACCATGAGAGCTCATTCCTTTCTATGTGGGGAGGTATCCGTTTCTAAGTCTAATTCCCTGTTTCTGATAACATGCAATCATATCCAAATGTTTTCCTCTCACCAAATTTGAAAACACCTCCCACTTAATCTGTCTTTCTCTCTCACACACTTTTTTTTGTTGCATTGCCCTTTACTCTTCACAGTATTCAGCCTCAACCCATGACCGAATCTTACCGATGCTCTTTATTCTTGTCTGAAGTTTGAAGCCTTCAATTACATGAAAGAAACAAATTGTCTCAGAATGTTGGTGGCAAAGGAAAGAACAGAGATTGCATCCTGTAACCGAGGCCCGATCACAACAACCGAGCTATCATTCCAAGGTAGATGTGTTTTCACCCACACGATTGCTTTTCTCAGAAAAGAAAGAGTCCAGTTTGAATTCCTTTGCCTTATTTCATAGAGAAGCTCGTGGTAATGCCAAAGGACCCCACAGTTTCCCGTGTAATTTGTAGAGAGACTCTCCATACCCTTTCCAAATCTTGAAGTTTATTTGTGCTCCTATAAAGGCCTCACTAACTGTACAAAGTAGGAAGGAAGGAAAGAACGAAAGGAATTATTTCTGTGACTCCTGTGAAGACAGTTCCCTTGGTACAATTGACCAGTTGCATGTTTTCTTATGAGTTGCCCTAAAGTTTAAAATGCATGAGTAGCCATCGGGAATGGCTTTTCGATTAAATGGGAAAGGAAGGACATTCTAGTTCACTTGTCATCATAATCTGATGAATGAGAGCAGGAGATTTAAAGGAGGATACAAAGGAGTGTCATTTTCTTTTAAAATTTTCTCAATGCACTGGATTTTGTTTCCAAATCTCTGTATTCTGTAAGCTATCTGAGCCCCCAAATGTCATATCTTAGTTTTTACTGGTTGCTTTATTGTCAGAAAAGTCTCCACACCCGTGAAGGCAGGAGCATCAGGAAATGTTTGAGAACTGTTTACAGGTTTTAGCATCCTCAGGGTCAAGGAGTCACATCTTTTCTGCATGGGAGAAAACAGATCTTTGGAAATCAAGCCTGTGTATCTCAAAGTGCATCTTCCATGATCCTTTCTAGGTGAACTTGCTGCGGTGTGAACTACAGCAGCTTGTGAATTGGGCACCATTAAAAACTAAGTGGAATAAAAAGAGGTTTTTTAAGTTACTAAAAACAAAAACTAAGAGGAATTCGGTTTTCGGTTTTCTTAAATTTAAAGGGTTTGTCAGAATTCTTAACACGGTGTTAGTTCCTAGTAGGCAAAGCTCACGTTCCTGGAGCCCCAAGGGGGTGTTAGCTTTGAACTTGTCTCCTGTTCCTCTTGACAAGCTCAGACTTTGCACCAGGTGGAACAAAGGAAAGCACAAGAGAAAAATAATTAGTCTTTAAATTTGTGAAAAAGAGAAGATAAATTTGCTTTATCATTATGAGTACATCCATCAAGTGCAGGTAGTAAAATTTACTATTCGGCTCCACAACTCCAATCAAAGATCCTGTAAGGATCAGGAAGGCAATGTTGGAAGAAATTGAGAGTCGTCTGGTCACAAAAGCAACACTCAAACCTTGGCCGTGCTCCTTGGTTCCAAGCATGAAGGAGATTTTACCTCCCAGAGTGCAGAGAAGGGAAGGTGGAGCCACTGTGTTTCATACGGGTAATGAGAGGTCAGAAAATCAGGAACCAAAATTGATTTTTATAAATTATTCTTCATGATGAAAGTGATAAAGACAGATCACTTCCATATTTAAGGGTATAAGACTGATCTTGGGGAACTAGAGAAAATATAAGATTATTTCCACCAACCTTTGTTACATTGCAAATGTTGTCAATATTTAGAATCACTAGGGGTGGGAAGGGGGAATGGTCTTTATCAGGCTAGTCCAACATCTACTATAGGAGTTGCAGGGAGGGATGTGAGCATGAAGAAAGAGGATAGGGGTGTCAGGCACATTTCAAATAATTATAAGACATAGGTTCTATTAGAAAACCATTTGCCTACACTGAAAAGGAATGGCCACAGGGAAGGGGATTGACAACCTGCCACGTCAGGCACTGCATGGGGCACTTAATGTATGCTATCCCATATGAACTATCCCAGGGATGGATAAAATATTCCTTTTTACTAATAGATAAAATGCCATTCAGAGTTGTTTAGCAAACAGATGTACTTTGTCGGATGTACTGAATGTCAACAGTGTATTAGAGACTTTTAAAAGACAAAAGAGATTGATTTCTAAAAATCATTATGTATTCACATATAATACAAATTCTGTGAAATGTGCCTCTAACTGTCTGCTTAGTCAATAGATTTTGTTTGGGCTTGATAACAGCCTTGTGCTATATTGTGCCTCTTGTGAGGGCCACAGCACGATGCTTATGACACAAGTAGACTCAATAGGTTCAAACCCCAGCTCCACCACTCTCTAGCTATAGGTCTTTGAACAAGTCACTCAATCCTCTTAAGTCTTAGTTTCCTCAACTACAAATGGATGCTAATGTTATCACCCCACATGCAAAATCACTCAATGAAAGTTAGATAGTAAATCGGTTTATTTTCTCTTCTGCGTTCTCCCCAACACTTTGAACAGTATCCGGCCCAGAGGACATAATCAATGACTATTTGCCAGTCATTTGTTAGGAATTGGGGATTTATTATTCTCCCTTGAAAAATATGTATTTTTTTTTCCTGTAAAGGTTTCCTCACCAATTATTCTCCATGGCAGACATGAGTAAAAGGTCTGAAAGGGTCACCCATTGTCCAAACTGACCATTTGTGTGCAGGGGTGGCAGGCCCTCACTCAGAGGTGAGAAAGTAAGAATCAGACACCGCGGGAAGAGAGGCAGCAGGCTCCCTGCTAGATGCTGGCTTCCTCTGCAGTGTGTTTCCTTTCAAAGAACTGAGAGTCCATTAACTGGAGGTCACTTTCTCCCATTGGGCCTTTCTATGTCTCCCCTCCCCAGGCATTGATTCCCAGACATTGCAGGGATGAGCAGAGCAAACAAGAAAGAAACAGAGTCATAACTGCCCCCACTGAGCCAGCAGGAAGACAGTGTGAACCTAGATAGCTCAAGGTCATTATTTCACTCACAGGAAACCCTGTGCGATGGACAAGTCTATAAACACGAAATATACTTGGACCCAGAGTCCATAATTCTAATTGTTTATGAAGAGATAATGAGCTGTCTTTGTTTGTCCTATTTAAGAGATTATATGCCATTGCAATGAATTCTAGTAAAATGTCCAAAGTCTCTACTGGAGACAAAGATAACATGTATTAAGAAACTTACCCAGGCACGGTGTTTTACATACACTGTTATATTTAATATTCCCCCCAAACCCTTGGAAGTGTTATGACTCCAGTTTTCCAATGAGGAATCTGAGGCTCAGATGCCTTCAATGAGCAGCTTAATCTCCCAGCCGGCTGACCCCTGTGGTTGCACCAGTTCAGCCTGGCTCCAGAAGTCTTAATCTTGTACCATCCATGCAGGAATGTTGCGATAGTAATGACTGTTTGAAAGAGCAAACCTCCAGAGGATTTAACCCTTTTTCTTGGTATGTGGAATTTTTATTCTTGGTAATATTTGCAATGAAGGGAACTTGATCAATACTTAACCAAGCTACATTCTGTTCCTCAATTAATGTTTTCCTGAGTCCCTTTTTGATACCGATCTCATTCTAATTGACTCATTAAATAAATGTATCATTAAATGGACACACCAAATATTTGCTATATAGATTCTTTGCATTTAAAGCTGATGCTTTACGACCCACATATCTGTTTTCACATGAACTAATTCATTGAATTCTTAAACTCCTGGAGTAAATTGGTTTTCTTCTGCTATTCTCCAGTGGAAAGTTTAAAGATACACAAGTTTTTAGTAGTGTGCCATTCTCCCTCCAGGCCCGGTGCCTTATTCCTTGAATCATGCCAACCTACTACTGATGACATTGCACTTGGAACCTGCCCAGCAGGTACCATTTCCTCCTTCAGAGACTCCCTGTCAGCACACGTGTGTCAGCAAAGTTGCTGGGTTGGTGGTTCGGTGTAACTAAATATTCATTGTAACTGTGCACATTAACAGCCACACACAATAATTAAACCCAAATTAATTTCCTCTGTTAATACATGCTGCAGAATTAAATTAAACCTCAACAGAAAACAGAGCAGACTGTAACTATTAATTCTCCTAGTGAGTAACAATGATTACTTTTGCCAACGGTTATTTCATGTGCATGGATAACGTTACATCCCACATGTTCACATACCAGTGACGATTCTCACTGCTTTGCCAGGTTGAGAATCAGGAAGCCTGAGGTCAGATGCTCTGTCAGCAGAAATGTCTATGGATCCAGTCCAGGAGAAAACATGTGGAACAGCTGGATTCGTTACCTCTGGTGCCGTAATTCACAAGAGGATCCAATAACTACAAATGTGTGTGTGGAGTTAACAGATACCCCATGAATGGCTGAAGACTAATTTCATGATATATAGAATACGCCTACAAGTTGCATATGGAAGTCTCCAAAAATAAATGTCTACCTTTCCATATAATTATTTGAGGGATCAATCATAGTTTTCTCTGATGGGAAAATTATGTTTATAAATGTTCATTTATGTTCGTGTTATGTTTATAATATGGTCATTGCTTTATTTTTTCCATTGATTCTTATCAAAGACGTTTCATGTGCCCAGGGTTGTGCCAAACCCCGGGAATACAACAGCATTAAAATAGACCCAGCTTCTTTCTTCAGAAAACTTGCTTGCCACGGAAGACAGATGTATCTACGACTGGTAATTTATTAGTTAACACCGAAAATAATTAACTAGTAATTAACTAGCCAGTACCAAAAGTAAAAGGCCATATTAGTTTCGGAAACTAATATGGATCTGGCACTCATTAGATAGTAAAATTTTGGACAAAGCTTTCAACATCTCTAAACCTCAGTTTCCTAATTTGTAAAAGCTGATGTGAGCGCCAGATGAAAGCATTTGATAATTACATGAGCTTCACTCACTGCATCTCTGTATAGGCCTAGAACGGTACTAACCATTCTGTGTGCATTTTCTCTCTCTCTTTTTTTTTTTCCCCTCAGCAATCCTATAAAGTCAAATGAATAGCATCAATATTCCCATTGTAGAGGGTTAGAGAGGTTCTAGCTAGTACATACTAAAGACATTTTTCCGTTTGGTTAAGCAGACTCTAGAAATATTCTTCTTAATCATTATTTCTGTCAATTCCACACAGCATTCAGATTAGACGTTAGTATACTTCCCCTCTATGTAGTCAGCACCCAGGACATTCATTGAAAACTTGAAATGAGTAACCAACCTTTTTCCTTTCCAACTTCCAGCTGACTTTTTATGTTTTAACTGATAGCTCAGTCATAACAAAAAGGAAAAAAAAAAGAAACTTTTAATGACAAAAATATTGTCTGCAGCGAGTGAGGTTCTACAGTTTTCATTGGAGCATATGTTATTTCTGGGAGAAACATATGCGAACTCCAGCGCAGAGCTGTGTATTGGCAACTGATTAATATTTCCTTGGCTGTAAGTCTAATGAGGAGTTGAGAGCTCTTATAAATAGAAACTAAAAGATTGTCATCCACTCACTAGTCAATTACCAAGTTTTCTTATTGCAGTAAGGAAAAAAATCTGTGACTTTGGACTAGGAATAGCAGCCTATAAGTAAATAAAGGGATTATCTATCTTTATAGTGTCCTGACAAATAATGTTTTTCAAGAACCGATTCAATAATGAATTGAGTAGATTAAACAATTGGATACAGAAAAAAATACTATAAAAAAAATCCTGGAGCTCTTTGATTATTTCAATGTATATTGCTAGGATCAAGATCCTATAAGATGCCATGCTGGGATTGACAGCACACGTACTAAAATTGGATGACACAGAGCAGAGTAGCATAGCCCCTGAGTGGAAGTGACAGGCCAATTAGTGAAGTGCTCCTTATTTTTAAAGGAACACTCCTGCACTGTTGGTGGGACTGCACATTAGTACAGCCTTTATAGAAAGAAGTATGGAGAGTTCTCTAATAAAGGTAGACCTATTTGATTCTGCAATCCCATTACTAGGTATCTACCCCAAAGAAAAAAAAATCATTTTACTGTAAGGACATTTATGCTGAAATGTTTACAGCAGCCCAATTCATAGTTGCAAAGATGTGGAAACAACTCAAAATGTTCTTCAACACATGAATGGATTCATAAACTGTGGCATATGTCTACCAGGTAGTACTACTCAGTCATAAAGAAGATGGAGATTTTATATCTTTTGTAGCAACCAGGGTGGATTTGGAGAACACTCTTCTAGTAAAGTGTCACAGGAGTGGAAATACAAACATGGCACCTAGTCAGTCGATTAAAACTAGAAGGGTAACAACTACTACCGCTCACATGAGAGAAAAAGTCAATGAAACTCAAGCAGCAGGGAGGGAGAGAGAGGGTTCAGCAAGTTCCCACCCAGGAAGTATGCAGGGGTGTGTGGCGTACTTCCTGAGTGAAGGAAACGACTACGGCTCAACTTGGACTTCACCTTACACGTGTAAACAACATAACTTAATCATGTGTACCCTTATGTTATCTGGAAAAAAAATCCTGTAAGCTGTTTATATTCAACGCTCCCATGAACCCTTATACACAAATAGAAAATGTGGCTACTGCAGGGTTGAATCTCTTTGTTACAGATTATTTGTACAGGCCATGGACTCCAGTTCGTATCAAACTGGACCAGAATTAACCTTCTGGTGTTGATCGATCCTCTTTCTCCCTTTGAGTGTTTATGTGGCTGCTTTTCCATTTCCCATGAGCCAGACTTTTTCCCAGTGGCTCCAGTTCTCTGTGGTCATCCATAGGGCAGCAGAGAGGTTACTGTTCTGGAGTTAGGTGTAATGTAGGCAGGATTTGCTTCTTGGCAGAACCAGATAGTGGTGGGCATGGATCTAAACTTCTTTGAACACTGAGAAGTTCTTTTTTTTTTTTTAATTCCTGTTTTGGTTTGTTTTCCTGGGAACGCAGGGACAAAAGGAAGGCATTCTCTAGCATTCTCTTTTTCCTGCTATAGGTACAAAGGGAGCACATGGCCCCAATGGATGCAGAAAATCTTCTCCGGACCCAGAGAGAGAGAAGTAGCTTTAAAGTGTATGCAGGAAGAATAAAGGCAGAGGGAAAAGAAAAAATTAAAAAAATAATAAAAATAAACCATATAAACCACAACCCCATTGTAATACTATATTAAACTGAAATAGGTTAGAGGCACCATTAGGTATTTTGTTTTGTTTTTGGCTGGGGCCGGGTTTGAACCCACTACCTCTGGTATATGGGGCCAGCACCCTACTCTTCTGAGCCACAGGCACTGCCCACCATTAGGTATTTTTTATTATGATTATTATTATTACAGAAGCCAATGAGTTTCCTTTATCATTAAGGTGATGTTATTTGGCTTTTCTGTTACATGTCTGATCATGGACCTGTTTGCAGATATACCTTATTCAAAAGTATATTTGAAAGGCCTGTAAATATCTATTATTTTATAGGCCAATGATTTTCCTTTACCATTAAGGTGGTGTTGGTTGCCTTTTCTGTTACGTGCCTGATCAGGGACCTTCCTGTAGATAGACCTTATCTACAAGTATATTTGAAAGGCCAGTGAATATACGTCCTTCTCTGCATGTGATGAGCTTCCTTTTCCAGTTCTCAGACTCGTGGAGCCCATTTGATTTTCTTCTTCCCATCTGGTGGGTGGATTAAAATATGTCAACCATAGAAGATCCCAACCCACTGTGTTAATAGTCAACTGTATTGGTTTTGGAGTCAGATCTTGTTTCTAATCCAGCCCTTTTGAGGGATCAGTTTGTGTTGTCTTTGCCCCAGTTTCTCTTAGTAATGCTGTGAGCGCATTATGGTGGTCATAAATTAGTAGCTTAAACAGGACGACTTTATTATCTTCCATCTCTGTTGGTTAGCACTCTGATGTGGGTGGCACTACCCTAAATCGGCCAGGCGCTGCTCCTTTCTGTAGACTCTGAGTGGGTCTGTTTCCCTTTCCAGCTTCTAAATTTCCCCCACATCTGTTGGCCCCAATCCCTTACTCCTTCTTCTCAAACAGCCTCCTCCTTGTCTGCCTACCTCTTGTACATTTAATCACCTTTGTGATTTCATTGGGGTCACCCAGTTCATCCAGCAAAATCTCCCTATCATAAAAGCAGCTGCTTTCTAATCCCACCTTCAGCCTTAATCCTTCTTTGCCATTAGAGGTAATACCTTTGCAGGTTCTAAGGATTGGGATGTGGACCTCTTTGGGGGGCATATTCTGCAGACCACGGTACTTCTTTGCAGGCTTGTTGTGAGGATTAAATGCTATAAAGCATGCAAAGTGTTTTGCACATAGTGAGTGTGTTGTAAATCACAACTAATATTACTAAGAAATGCTGCATTCATGGGAAAAGAAGGAAAAAGGGGGGTGCAGTCAGTTCCTTGCTCTGCCTAATACTCCAGTGAGAAGTGTGTGAGAAGTAAGCACTGTCCTTCCTACCTTGTATGTTTCCATGTCAACCCTATTCCCAAGTGGTCACCACTTTTGCATTTCTCTTTCTTCCCAGTGCCAAGATTTCTGGCTGCTGGTCTCACTTGAACCCTGTTCAAACTCCTGACATGCTGATTACAGACCTTCCTGGACTTTGACAAAGCAAGCCTGAATTAATCTCACGTACTCTGATAAATCATGAAACCAACTGGTTCAGGAAGATGACTGCTGCTAACACCCCATGGCATGCAAACCATTACATTTTTACAAAAAACACCAAGGTTCTAAACCCAGTGTTCTTTCACTCGTTAATCTGAATTGAACCTCTGTGATATTTGCCCTGGTATTACTATTATACTTAGGAAATTAGCAAGAATTTTTTAAAAGATTTTTAAAATGATTCCCTTTCAATGAAACTTATTTTTTCAAGAAAACTTATATCAACACCTAAAATAAAAACAAGCAAAAAAATAACCATAACTTTCCAAGATAGACAGCAACAAATAAAGACCAGGAAATGAAAATAATGTCAGAGTCAGATGGTCAGCTGCTTGCCAAGATTCTGTGCTGAGGGACATAATTAGAGTGGTATAGAAAACCCATAGACCCAGATATCTCTTACATGGAATTGATAACAAATTGTGGATTTAATGGGATATTAAATTCAACTCTACATATCAGAGAAAAGGCATATACCATAACCCTACCATACCATGTGGGTGAAACTCATGAACAGGAAGTTATCTCATAAAAGAAAAATAAAACCAAAAGAATACAGGTTGTATGATGGCAATGCACTTACATAAGATTCAAAAACCAAGAAAAAACAATTTAGGACGGCAGAAGTCAGGATTGCCTTCCTTCTGGAGGTGGTATTGCCAGACAGTGATGCTAAGGGGACATCTGAGGGCTGGAGAGGTACTATTTCTTAGCCGAGGTCCTGGTACCCTGGCATGTTTATTTTATATTTAATCAATTATACGTTTAGAATGCACTTCTCTGTGTTTTTGGTAGATTTCAAGGAAAAGTTTTCTTTATAGATATTATCTCCACAAACATACACTCCAGCAACAAACTCAGTTGTACTCCTCGGTGAAATCTAAGGATTTCATCCTTACGTGTTTGAAAACACTATCTTGAAGGAATAAGTTGTAGTGCTCAGTAGGACAGTAGGGTGATTACAGTCAATAATAATCAACTGCTATTCCAAAACAGCTTGAGAAAAAAATTCAGAATGTTCTCACTACAAAGAATTAATAAATATTTGAGGTGTTAGAGATCACAGTTAAACTAATTTGATAATTATAGTGCATGTATAACTGTGTGCATGTATCAAAATACCAGCATACCC